>JANHFT010007660.1:113243-124886 GCA_032467955.1 Pseudoxenodon macrops | reverse complement strand
GAGAGAGAGAGAGAGAGAGAGAGAGAGAGAGGAGAGACAGACAGACAGACAGACAGAGACAGAGAATGCTATCAAATAATAATCTCACAACTGAGTTGCAACCTTGAACCTGAGTTTCTTTCATCTTGATGCAATATCTTCATTCCTCTACCATATATTACCACAATCTGGAAGTTTTGGGACAATCCTCCCCTGCTCTTACAAAGTGTGGTATAATTAATGGAACTACGGTATGTTTGTTTGAAGTTGTGTACCAGTAAATGTTTCTATTTTTTTTATAGAAAATCAAAATGATTATATCAGTTCTTGGTGAAGAGCACTCTTAAAACAGAAGATAGTGGTTAACATACTTTCCTGGGATTATAATTCCTTGTTTAATTGCTGTGATAGAACACTCTATGTGATACAGAATTGTTTGTCTCTACAGATGGATAATGTGGGCAAAACCTCTTTAAATTCTAATTTGGCAAGATTAGTTTTGTGTTGGGAATACAGCATATTTTTATAACTGAATTGAACTGGAAAGACCTGGCATACCAGAAGTATCCCTGATGAGCAAAAGTAGATTTTTTAAAAACTTAAATGTGAATGATAGAACTTGAGCTATGATATGGAAAGATTTCAGAAATTAATTAATTGTAGGGGTCTGGAACAAGTTCTACAGCTGGATTCAGCTAAAGCAAAAATATTAATTAAGAATTAGCCTGTAGCTGCATTTTACAAAAAAGTCAAGATGATTTTGATATTCTTTCCAAGACAGTCTGCTTAGAGATAAACTCAAATATAACTAGAGAATGTTTGTGGTCTCCTCAATTTCAAGTTTTGTTGGGATTTGGAGGAATATTTTACTACATTTCGGAGATTCACATAATATGCTAGGGATTGGCAACATCCATACGCCAGGTCGGTGTTGCCCACATTTTACTATTCCCTTTCACATCTGTTTTCTTTAGGTATTTGTAATTCTAACTGTGGAAACTAAATATCTCTGCTCTTTCAATTCCCACATGTTAAACTAGAAGGTCAAAATGTAGTTGTGGTCCTCTGTGCAAAAGATTGTGCATTATGTCCAACCCTCCCGGGAAATAACAACTACATTTAGTCCATCTCAAATGCAATGTCCGCTTAGACCTTCCTTGTCAATATGGCAGGTTGTTAGAATGGAGGTCATGTCCTTGTCTTTCCTGTATGTAATTATGGATTCCTGGACAGAGCTGAAAACCAAGCTTGACTTCTGGTAATTTCCAGAATCTAGCCATGTTGTTTTCATGGAAGACTGTGGAAGATCTGCCAATGTTTCATAATTATCCTAGTCTAGCCTACCGTTCTTCCATAGTGGTATTAACAAAAGGCAACTCTGTTTAGCTTCCAAACCCAGACAAGATTAGTGTTTATAGAGATTCTTTGTTGTCCAGGTCATGATTGTCCCAAAGGTGCTTTTTGAAGAGGCAACTGGACTTTCTGGTTTTTCTTTGAAGACATTTTGCTTGTCATCCAAGAAGCGTCTTCAGCTCTGACTGGATAGTGGGGAATGGAAGGATTTATTCTCCTTGCAGACAGCTGGTAATTTGCATTTGATAACTTTTC
Organism: Pseudoxenodon macrops; assembly: GCA_032467955.1. Taxonomy (NCBI): domain Eukaryota; kingdom Metazoa; phylum Chordata; class Lepidosauria; order Squamata; family Pseudoxenodontidae; genus Pseudoxenodon; species Pseudoxenodon macrops. Next base: position 123,299 of record JANHFT010007660.1, on the reverse strand, counting down.
TTTTTGTATGAAGAAGCTTCTTGGATGAGAAGCGAAACATCTTCAAAGAAAAACCAGAAAGTCCAGTTGCCTCTTGAAAAAGTACCTTTCGGACAGGCAAGATTAGATACACAGCAGACACATTTATCGTATGCATGCACACATAGTATTCATTACGTGCGTGTGTGTGTGTGTGTGTTTAAGTTAAACAAATGCACAGCAAGTTCATTTAAATTAGCATAATATAGTCTATGGAATGTATGCAACATTTCACACTGTGTGTGCAAGTTCATTTATCTTGCTAGCACCACAGTTGTATTCATTTGCATTTTTCCTGTTATCTTTGGACCTTGGCTGGAGCGTTGTTTTTTTCCATGTTCAAGGGCAAATGATTCCTGAATGAGCAACTGCTGCTAAATACCGGTGCTTTGGTGTCACAGAGCGAAAAGCCATCAGGAAACTGGAAAGAAAAAAATAATAATTGGAGGCCCATCATTATGATAGTTAATGGCTTCAGGGACAGCACTAAGGTAGACAATATGGTAAGAGTGAAGTCTCCATCTGTGTCTCAGTGTCAAGGGAAATAGTTTCATATCATTTCTTATCTCTTTCTTGGTCTCTATGACAAGTAGCCCACGAGGTACACTGAAGTGCCTAATGAAAGATGATAGGCTGGGAATTGGAAGTGAACTCATTCTTCTAAATCCCACCGTGTCAGGGAGCTGGCCCTCCCTCTGTTGATTGGATAACTTTCCTTTTTGTATGACGATGCTGAAAACCTTCAGTAGGAATCTGAAATGGCTCAGAAATGTGTGTGTGTGTGTGTGTGTGTGTAAAGGCAGACCAACAACTCAAACAGTAATAGCAAATTAATGGGCTGTCAAAAAAAATATATCTTAGCTAGGTTTTGCCTTCCCCCGGGCCAAATATCTTACAGGAAGCAGCAAAAAATAACTTAGGCAAATGTGTAATGTTTGCAAAGTAGCATCTTTGGCAACTTCAGGGCAAGTTTTCATGAAACGGTACTAAAAAGGTGGTTTAGTCAAAGAGAACGCTCCCTTCACTGGAAACCTGGCAATCCTAGTCTGTAGACAGGTAGATCTCAACTTACAATGGTTGATTTGGTGACCACTCGAAGTTACAACAGCACTGAGAAAGTGACTTGTGAGACTGTTTTTCACACTTACAGCCATGGTGGCATCCCCATGGTCATGTGATCAAAATTCAGATGCTTGACAACTGGTTCATATTTAGGAGGCTTGCTGTATCCTGGGGTCATGTGATCATCTTTTGTGACCTTCCGACAAGCAACATCAATGGGGAATCCACTTCACAATCATGTTACTAACTTACTAACTGCAGTGGTTAACAACTGTGATAAAACAGTTGTAAATTGGGCAAAATTTACTTAAACAAATGTCTCAATTAGCAACAAAAATTTTGGAATTAATTGTGCTCATAAGTCAAGGACTACCTGTACTGTCCATATCTATGTGTGCATGTCTGCATGCATATGAAAGACCTCATGGACAAATGCAAGAATTTCAGAGAGAGAGAGAGAGAGAGAGAGAGACCCATTTTGAAAGCCTATTAAGTGGTTCTCCCAATTTCTTCAAATCAAAAGGATTGATTAATTGGACATTGTCATCCAAGACGGTAATAGATCTCAGTGTACTTACAATCTACCAACACAATGAGGGAATATAATTAATATGACAAAATTTTAGCAGAGAATGATATCCCTATTTTATCTTCCCTACTGGTTTGCTATGATGTATTTAGTGTGACATCCATTCAAAGTTTTATTGTGAGTCGATTCCGTTATCACATGTTCTGCAGAGCTTATATCTCTTTTTGAAAAAATGCACATTTTTGAATTTCAATCTTTTTGCAGTTCTTTTTCTGACAGTCTTTTGATTGTAGTGCAAGATGTTAGTAGACTGCCACGACTTGTACAGAATGGCAAAACATTTATTCCATGCTAAGGTAACTAAAGCTTGTAAAAAAAAACAACCTTCAAGATCAGCGGATGGTAAAAAGGTAAAATTATCTGTGAAATATATTTTAATGAAGTGAGGGTGTTGAGATACTCAGTGCCCTTGAAGTGTCTGGTGAGTATAGTGAGGACTCAAGGAAGTCATCACCATATTAAGGAATTTGTAAAATATCATGTACTCATAACCATGCTTATACATATTATATATTCACAATCATGTTTATTTTTTGTCTGTAATCTTATACATGCTTGACAAAATAAATAAATAAAATAAAAATAAGAGAGACAGGCAAGCAGAGAGATAGTCATGGCAGGCAGAAAATATGGCAGGTGACTGAGGGTCGTCTCTCATAGCTGAAGTGGGCATAGTGGTTGTGTCCTGTTTCACCTCAGTATTTATTTCCAAGGTCATTGGACCCTTGGTGTCCCTATATTTCAACTGTTATTAGGAGCCCTGGTGGAACAATAATTGGAATGCAGTATTGCAGGGAAACTCTGCCCACAGTCTGGAGTTTGATCCTGATGGTGCTTAAGGTTGACTTAGCCTTCCATTCTTCTGATGTCAGTAAAATGAGGACCCACATTGTTGGGGCCAGTGGTGGGCTGCTGCTGTTTGGACTGGTTCAGGTGGACTGGTAGTTGCGACCTGCTGATGGTGGGCCCGTTCAGCCACCTTGGCGCAATCCCGTCCTATATCGCTGAGTTGTCTGGCACAGCACGCATGCACAGATAGCACATGCGAATGAATTCCCATGTTTTGTGAAGCTGCACACATGTGTGGATGATGCACGTGAGCAAATTCCCGTGTTTTGAGACACCACGCGCATGTGCGGATGGTCACATTTCCGGTGCTGGATGAACTGGTTGTTGTGGTATGTGACGTCCACCTCTGGTTGGGGGGCAACATGCTGATATTGTAAACCACCCAGAGAATACTGTAAAGTACCATGGGGAAGAGTGATGACTCCACCCAAACATTTCTTCAGACTCCTCACCAGATGTTAGTCTGGAGGAGGATGAGCCAATCCCAGGCATGTCAGGAGAGGAGGCAGCCAAGGGCTACGAGCCAGGAATGGAGTGGCCCAGCACAGAGGAATGACTGGACAAGCAGCTAGCTGTACTAGAGACAGGAAAGGCACAGCTGCAACTGGGAAGCCAAATGGCTTGGGGTGGAGAAGGCACACATCTGCAGCTGATCAGTGAAGATGAAGAACAACTGCCTCCTCCTTCTGATCCAACAGCATGTAGGAGGCAGACACAATGAAGGTCATCCAGGCAACTTATGAATAAGCTGCCTTGCCCCTCTTGATCGGACACACCAGGAAGCAGTTATTTAGCTCAGCAAGGGGAGTGAAACAATGCTGGGAATATCATGTCCATTTCCTTTCTGTGTGTCCTTCAGCTGTTGTGATTCTTGCCTTGAATTTCAGGTTGTGCCTCTTCAACTCTCGACGTGCCTTGTGGACTTGGCTTTGCCCTGTGGATTTGCCTTTGCCTAGTAGGCTTGCTTTTGCTTAGGGGGACTTGCCTTTGTCTTGGAGACTTGCCTTGTCTTTGCACTGTGGATTGTGCTGCTTCTTTTGAGTAGCCTCATTGAACTCATTGGGGGTGGTTGATGCTGACAAAGAGAATTGCTGGGGAATACTAACTCAAAGCCTTAATAAATACTCCTAACACCCATGGTGTGCATGTGTCCGTGAGTGGGACAGCACAGACGGTATATAAGTCTAAGTGCTGTTGCTATTGCTATTACTATATACCAAGTAGGTATGCAACCAATTGGCCCATCACAGGTTCTTTCATCTATACCAGGGCTGTCAAACTCATGGCCCAGGGGCTGGATGTGTCACATGCTGGCCATGCCCACACCCCGTTTAGTGAAGGGGGGAAAGTCGCAAAACATCACATGATGACACCTTGATGATGTGCGTTTGACACCCCTGATCTATACCCAAAATCAGTGGGTTCCCAAAACTCCAGAGAACCAACACAACCACCTTTGGCCTATAGGCAATACGCATACAAGCACACAATGGGTAGTATTCAAAGTTCCTTTTCATGCACTTGCTCACATTTACTACTTCTCCTCCCTCTAATACTAGACTAAGACAATGTGTGAGCCCTACTGCTAAAGAATAGCATTTCTGTCTAGTGGCCTTATGCTGATTCTGGTTGCTTTATCTCCACATGGTAACAGAAATCACCTCACCTCTCAAAACAACTCCAGAATACCCACTAGCTGTTTTTCTGCTTGGCTTTTATAGCTGTTCATTACTGGGCAGCTGAGTTGGCCACGTTGAGGCCTTTAAAGGTTAGGCCATTCAGCCAGTTCACACCTATCCGGGAGAACCAGTTGTTAACTTTCTAAGCAGTTCGGGGAACCGGTTGTTGGAAGAAATCTTATTTTGTTCTTTTCCACTTTACAGGGTTCATCCTGTCAGGAAGGCAGGAAGGAAACATTCTGGTGTTGTTTCTAGTCTAATCTTAATTTCCCTGCTTACAGAAACTGCCTCTCTGGTTAATGCTTATTACATTGTAACAGCTAAAGCGAAGCACCCATGACATTGAGTTGGGCACGCCCACACGGTCACATGACCACAGAGCCATGCCTACCCAGCTGGTCATTAGGGCAGAGAACCAGTTGTTAAATTATTTGAAATCCCACCACTGGGTTAGAGCAACATTAACTCAGATCCCAGCCAATTTTCAGGCAGCCTGCCCTCTCACCCATGAATTGATTTTGAATGAGGAAGTTAAGCATGCATATATAAATTAGGCTTGAATAGACCTGGTAAGGACAGTTCCCCTGATGGAATTGCCCCATTGGAGTTTCAGGTTTGGAAGAGAGGCAAGAAAGTGTGATGCAATCACTCTCAAAAATCCAGTGCTGGACCCAAGGGTTCAAGGCAACTTCCCTTTTGGCATAAGGATGTTGAAAAAGGGGTCAGGCTGTGGTTTCAGAGAGCACTGGAGAAAATAAATTATCTAAGCTGCTTCTAGTTAAGTTTCAGAATGGAACATAATACAGAGGTGGCATCATTTGCATTGCAGATATTTGTATGTATTGTTTTAGATTATTTTAATATGATATGCCACTCAGAGTCATAATAGTTTGGATATCAGGCATGAAAAACTACGTCCACATGTGAAAGTTCTAATTAACTGATTTATTGCTAAATTCTATGCACAGGAATCTTCTCAGACTAACAGTAGCACCCAGGAATGAGTTCTTACCTCACCGCCAGTTCACTTCCTCCCGCACCGCGTGGCCATGCCTCACATGAGCAGTACAAAAAAAATTACCAAAAAAAGCCAAAAATAAGATGGTGACGCATGCGCAGTGCTGGAAAAAAACGGGACAAATTCCCCAAGAAATTCCCAAAAAAAGATGGTGGTGTCCATGAACCAGAACCGGTTCTGTGATATCACCAGTGGCTTACTACCTACTTTATAGAACTGGTCCAAACTGGTAGGGACCCACCTCTGACAGCACCTGATTAGAACTAGACAAGGGTCAATGGCATTCAAAGGAGTTTGGAGTTTGTTCATAATGAAATTCTAAACTGATACCCCCTTTAACTCCTCCTACTCGTGGCTCTGTCAGTTCTTCTCTTACAATGGGGCAGCCTTATACATTTAATGTGTGACTTTAAAAAAATATTTATTCAGCCCAATTTTCTACTCAATATAACTTTTGGGATCTTTTCTTGTGTTTATTTTCAGAAGCATATAATTTGTTTCCGAAATTGTTGATGTCTGAGAATTATACTATTGTTTTGGAAAAGAAACTTTCTGTTTTTCTCCACTTAATATTACTTATTTTATGGTACCCTAACTTTCATATGCACTTGATTCTTCTAATGCTACTTGCAATGATTCTACATCCTTTTTCCTGAAAGATATGATTCACAGCTATATTTGGAACTGTATTAGCTAGAGTTAAAATACATCAGCTTAAGCCAGGGAGTTTTTAATTGTAAGTCTCTTTTCCCTCTATACAATCTGCCAGTCAATCTGTATGAATCTGTAGGTCTATCTAGCTATTTCTCCCTTTACACCTAGCTTTCATGTATTTACATTTTCAATGAAATTGCAATTAATTTGCATGTAAAATGTATTTTAATAGAAGTAACATTTTAATTTTGTATCTTAATATTTTGTGTATTCCTTTAGAGGGAAATGATTGCCTTTTAATTGGGAAAATCGAATAAGCTCCTTCTTTAGCATCTAATTCTCAATAATATTGTTGTTCTTAACAAAAGTACAACAGAATTTAGTAAAGAATAGAGAAATAAAGACAATACCCCATTTATCTCTGCAGCATGTCTAATTTACAGTGCAGAAAACGTACCACACATGTGGGGAAAGTCCCATCTGTGCAATGAAATATTATCAGAAAGCAGGATTTGAAACACCTGGGACCCAGTTGCAGTTTAGCCTTGGATTCCCTGGTATCTTCAAATAAACAGGCGGTTCTTATTGCTAATCTATGCAAAATAGATTTGTGGAAAACATTCTAACAAATATCATTTTGGTCAGATGCGAAAAGTTTTGGTTTTAATGCAAATTATACAAACCGTGGGGGACAGAAAATAATCCATTGGCTTTTTCCGCCTGATGTTGATCTCCTTTCTAAGTCAGGCAGTGATTGACTATCCAATGAATCTCAAAAATACTTATTTGTCATCTTTACAAATGTCTGCTAGGCTAGACGCCCCATGAAACCAACTAACGTAGAGATTTAAACTAAAGCTTCTCTTTGTAGAAAGGTCTACTTAAAAGGAAGCATGTATTTCTTTTGGCATCTTCCATCCTTCTATCAGTTTCAGCCAGAAATATTCTGGGAGAGAGATTTTAGATTAGATTCTACGGTTCTTTCTATTATTACATGCAAACATTTTTCTTGAATTGGATTCCAACTTGGAGATCTACAGACTCAAGCTGCCAATATATTTCCCTAATTCTTCCATTCATATCAGTAGATTTGCCAGTCTTCTCATCCCTTCAGATAAATTGGTTAGCAATTTTTCCTACATAAACTTTCAAAGAATCAGGGAATTTTCCAGATTTGGGATAACAGGGTGGAAGGGAGAAAGGAAGGAAGGCTGAGCAAGTACTGGAGCGCATAACATCAGACATGTCACTAAAAGGTAAAAATCACAAAACTGCATCTCACTTATTTCGGCCATGTCAGTCATGTAAGGAAATTCACTGGTAAAAGCAATTATGTTTGGAAGAGTTAGCAATAAAAGGAAACCAAGAGGCCAAAGAACATAATGGCTGGATACCAGTAAAGCTGACACTAGCTGAACATAGAATAACTCAAAGAATTAATGCAATATTGGAAGATGCGGAGAGATAGAATCATCAAGAGTTGGACATGACTGAATGGATATCATCATCATCATTGTCATCATCAACTCTTAGGAGGTCAAGATACCCTAGAGGGTACTACTTATTCTTTTGAACTTTCCCTTTGTTTTCTCTGTTCCTTCTTCTTTTTTTAAGTCCTTGTATCTTCTATCTTTCTCTGAATAATAACCATCTTCCATTCAACTTTCTCTAAAATAGAAGAACTCAATTAAGAAGATTGGGGCAGGAGGAAGACATTCAAATTGCCTATCAACAAAATATGTGCCAAGTTATTTTGAAGTAACAAAATAATACCCTTCCCTTCCTTCTTAACAAGGTGTGGTATAAAATTATCTAACTGCACTGCTGATCAATTCTAAGATAAGATGATACCACTTGTTGTTAGTTGCGAAGTCGTGTCCAACCCATCATGGTCCCATGGACAATGTTCCTCCAGGCCTTCCTGTCCTCTACCATCTTCTGGAGTCCATTTAAGCTCATGACGACTGCTTCAGTGACTCCATCCAGCCACCTCATTCTCTGTTTTCTTATTTTGCCCTCAGTCTTTCCCAGCATTAGGCTCTTCTCCAGTGACTCCTTCCTTCTCATTAGGTGGCCAAAGTATTTGGGTTTCATCTACAGGATCTGGCCTTCTAAAGAGCCATCAGGGTTGATCTCCTTTAGGACTGACCGGTTTGATCGCCTTGCAGTCCAAGGGACTCGCAGGAGTCTTCTCCAGCACCATAGGTCAAAGGCCTCAATTCTTTGGCGTTCAGCCTTCCTTATGGTCCAACTTTCATAGCCATACATTGCAACTAGGAAAACCATAGCCTTGACTATACACACTTTTGTTGGCAGGGTGAGGTCTCTGCTTTTTAGTATGCTGTCTAGCTTTGCCATGGCCTTCCTCCCCAGGAGCAAGCGTCTTTTAATTTCTTGGCTGTAGTCCCCATCTGCGGTGATCTTGGAGTCCAGGAAAATAAAATCTATCACTACCTCCATTTCTTCCCCACCTATTTGCCATGAATTGAGATGTATAAAGATATAAGCAATATAATTCTTACCCTTTGCTGACACAGGCCATCCTGAAACAAAGCCAACATTTTCAAATGTGAAATTCAGGTTGTGATTTATTAAATCTGGTTATGTAGCCTCAAGACTGGAGTTTATTGCTGGCTAACAGGGTCAGCATATTTCTGTTAAGGTTTCCAATAAAAAAATAAATCCAAATCTGAGAAAAGCTTACTTTATTCCCAGACTTACTCAGGCTGCTTTTAAATAGCTTTAGGTCATTACCATGTAGACTTATACAAAAATATAGTTGAAAACAATCAGATCTCTCTGGTGAAGTTCTTTTTGTCATAACATCTGTGCTTTCCCAGAAGTTCTCTTAGTCAAAGACATTTGGAAAGCTCTGGTTCCATGATCACTTATCACGAGACAAGCAATTTCAGCCTCCAATTTGCTCACATGTTCAAGGGGAGAAGAGAAATTGAAATGTCAACAACAACTACTAGCAAGAACAGAGCAGTCTTACGTTTTCAGCCCACAGCTAGCTATCAGGAAAATAGCAGAGAGTAGATAATTTTATCTGATGCTCACAGTTTCTAAAGGAACACAGTGACCTGTAAGTAAGCCAAGATAACAGTGGGTTGGGGCTAGGGCATCTTGGAAACCTATGTTCTCTCTCATAATCTCTGCAAACTGATTGTATAAAATCAAAAGTTCTGAAAGGGAGAGACAATTGGTGCGTACATATAAACATAATGGATAAGGAAATGCTGTGGAAATATCCAACTATACCCACAACTGGAAATCTGGAAAGGAGAATGTTCCGTCCCTAATTTCTATATGTTCAATAGTGCATATGCACATATCAAGTAAGCATTTTATATAACCGAGTCATATATTTGTTAAGGCAAATGCTTACCCATGTGTACCAACAGCCTATAAATGAGAGTCTGACAGTCAGATGAAAGCAGCCATGTTGGATTCTGCCAGCTGCCACAAAAGAAGCTGAAGGAGCGTTACTTCCTAGTATACCCCAATAAATAAAATACAATGAAATCCAAAGTGGCCCCATCATGGGATGACTTAAAGAAAATGTACCCCATAACCTGATAGGCATTGCTATACCTGGTTTTAAGAGGAAAACTGGCGCATTCTTTAAAAACAGGTATATTAAGTAGGGGAATGCTTACAAATGCTAAACCTTTGTAAAGCAAGTCAAAGGGAGGAAAATCATACAGAGGCAGAATTGTATTAGGATGTTAACATACATTAAGGTTGGCTGCATTTGTGGAGCACTAATCTAACAAAAATCAGAATGTCTGATGCCTACCCAAGTCTTTTATAAATGGATTGTACTATCATGCCCCAAAGCATATTACTCAGTGACTTTATTTACTGCACAAGTTAAACCTGAATTCACAAACAAGATTACTCTGATCATATAACAAGCTAAGGCAACATCTATAATAGGTCCCCACAACATGTTGGATGATTGATTTTAGTTCAGTGTTTTGTGCTAATCTAGCTATAAAGACTTTGCTGGACTTTGAGCTTTGAAAATACTTCAGGCTTCCTACATTTTTCCTATAATAATATTTACTCCCAGATACCGCAATGCATGTTACAGGTTCTGTTGTATCCAGACCAGGGGTAAAATCTAAAAATTTTCCCTACCGGTTCTGTGGGTGTGGCTTATTTTGTGGGTGTGGCTTGGAGGT
>JANHFT010007660.1:50286-64174 GCA_032467955.1 Pseudoxenodon macrops | reverse complement strand
GTTGAGACTCTAGAACAGGGGTGTCAAACTTGCAGCCCACAGGCTGGATGTGTTACATGCTGGCTATGCCCACACCCAGTTTAGTGAAGGAGGAAAAATGCGCAATACATCATGTTACGCCACCGTGATGAGGCACCCCTGCTCTAGAAAGAGTGGAGAGAAGAACAATAAAAATGATTAGTGGGTTGTAGGCTAAAACATATGAAGAATGGTTGCAGGAATTGGGTATGTCTGGTCTAGTGAAAAGAATATCTATGGGTGACATGATAGCAGTGTTCCAATATATGAGGGTCTGCCACAAAGAAGAGAGGGTCAACCTATTCTCCAAAGCACCTGAGGGTAGGACAAGAAGCAATGGGTGGAAACTAATCAAGGAGAGGAGCAACCTAGAACTAAGAAGACATTTCTTGACAGTTAGAACAATTAAGCAATATAATCCTTCAGAGGTTGTGTGGGCTCCAACACTGGAGGTTTTAAAGAAGGCAGCCATTTGTCTAGAACAGGGGTGTCAAACTCAAGTCCCGATACATCAGGTGATGACACCATGATGACGTGAGTTTGACACCCCTGGTCTAGAATGTCTAGGCTGAAGCTGACATGATTGAGGCCATTTTGAGGCTTCAGTGTTGCCACTGAAAACCTTTACTTTTTATTAGGTGAAAACTGACTCGGAATGTTCATGTGATTTTCACCTTAATAAAAGTAAAAGTTTTCTTCCTTCCCCAAATAATCAGTCACATGGTCCAATCAAGGTGCTGTCTGGTTGCCTAGTAACTTTACTCCTCTCTCCGACCACCTGTGGGAATGTCCTTGGTTCCCAGGAGAAAGTATGTTGTTTTGGCAACAAAACCCCAGCTATCTCTATTCTCCCTTCCCCATCCCTCAGCTCCAGCGAGGCAAGACTGAAGCCTCAAAATGGCCTCGGTTAGGTCAGCTTCAGGGTTGACAGGAGTTGGTTTTCACTAGCCTGTGCCAATATGATATAATAAAACTGTTCTTTGAAGAATCTACCTGCCTTGGAGGTCTGTTTGTTATGGGTATATTGCTTGGAACCCTAACATAGAATGGTATAGGGTCTCCTGCTTGTGCCGGAGAACATAGAATGGTATAGGGTCTCCTGCCGGAGATTGGACTAGAAGATCTCCAAGATCTCTTCCAACTCTGTTATTCTGTTATAAGATAAAGCAGTAATATCCAAGGATGGGCTAAAATATCCTTGCAAACTTCCTGTGAATTACCAAACACAAAGTCAAGCAGAGCATGTGAGAATGGAGATAAGGAAACTCACCATTTAATACTTTTCACTATGTGACAATAATAAGTCATTATCTTCATTAGCAGATATCCTTTTGCCTAAATCATGAATTGCTTTTCAAGATGCATGTAGCATGTACCAAACATTGGCTGCTTCGGTCATTAGACCATGATTGCTGAGAACAGGGGTGGGTTCTTTACTTTGCCGCCAGTTCACTACCTCCTGCCCCGTGGGGGGCGTGCTGAGTGGGCAAACCCACACTTTGCAGGCGTGGGCAGGCGCAGTACAAAAAAAATGACAAAAAAAGACAAAAAAAAGAGGCCAAAAACAAGATGGCAGCGCATGCGCAGTGCCGGAAACTTGGCTGCTGCGCATGCACAGAAGAAAAAAATCCCCGAAAAAAAAAATCCCCCCCAAAACAAATTTCAAAAAAGAAGATGGTGGCGTCCACAGACCAGAACCGGTTCCATGACGTCACAAGTGGCTTACTACCTACTCTATAGAACCAGTCCAAACCAGTAGGAACCCACCTCTGGCTGAGAACTGAAGACACAGTTCTTACTGGTTTGAAAAATGCAAATTCTAAATGCTAACATCTTGAAGTTAAAACAGACTTTCCCAAGAATTCCCATGGAACCTAGCCCCACTCAATGCGTTCCTTCAGCTACCCCCTTCCCCAAACAAATACGTTCTTGACCAGCCAAAAATCTCCCATCTGGTTATGATCTAGAAACTGTATAGCTCCATTTTTGGATATATCACAAGGTTAGTATTGGACAAGCACAGCTTTTTTTAATGAAAAAAATAATAATATTCATGGGACATTTATAAATGTATAATCATTGATCTTCATGGTCTTCATAAAGCCATGTGATTTTTGTCTGAAACCTTTTAAAACATTTAACCACAGATTGTGGTAAAAATCAGTTTCCTAGGCTAAAGAAACAGAACTTAGAAATAAATAGTCATATCAAAGATACCTTAAAAGTTCACAGATTTTCCTGCTTTGGTGACACAATATAATGATGTCAAGGTCTAGGAAAAAAGACTACAATATTAACAAGATGGAGGGCTAACTTAATGGAAATTCCATTGATAAAATGCCATCCGCATATAGTAAGTAATTGTTCTTTGGCTATTATACTCTTACCAAAGAAGCAATATATCAGAGGCTTGCTCATCTGAGCATAACTCTAAAAAATTCTGAGAAGGTGCAAGCTGTATATCACCAAACCATGGAACATTAAAAGCAACTAACTTATTCATTAATTATTGTATTGCACCAGCTGAAGTCAGGAATTATGACAGGCATATTAATCTAAAAATATTTTGAGTATAAGTGAAGTGAATGCATTATTTTCTTATATTATTTTCTGAGGGTGATTCTGGGGAGAGTCCCTAAGACATCCATTAGATTTGAGTCATCTAGAAAATGCCACTGCAGTTGATCACACAATGTTGGCATTAATCTGAATAAGACTTTCACAAAATTCACATACGCCAATGCTGTGCTGTGGTATGAGATGGAGGCTGCAAATGAGGAGGTGCAGCCTTTGGTGTCAAACCAATAATGTGGTGCCATGTTCTGTAATTCAGCCAAGCTTGTTGTGGAGACAGAAGATCATTATTACTTAAAAACAAACATAATCTGTGTTAACTGTGATGGGAAAAAATTAACTGTGAAGTATAAAAATCCATATAGATGCAGTAGCCCTCTAAGGTCAAACAAATACAGAATGATGCAGCCTTTGGACTGTCTAAAATATTCTCATCAAGCAAGATGATTAAAAATTGGGGGGCAAAGTACTGTCTCTAGGAATCAATCATTTTCTGTAGTGCAGGGGTGTCAAACTCAAGGCCCGCAGGCTGGATCCGGCCTGCTTAGATCTGGCCCATGGGGTCGCCCTGGAAACAGTGAAGGACTGGCCCACGGTGCCTTTGCCAGTGAAAATGGAGTTGGGAGGGCTGCGTGCGACCCTCCCGGGCTCCATTTTCATTGGCAAAGGGCTGCAGGAGACTGTCAACAGACCGCCGAAAACAGAGCATTGGCGGACCACCTTGGCCACGCCCACCCCAGCCACAGCCCCTCAACCCCTCGAGGTCAAACACAACCCTGATGCGGCCCTCAATGAAATTGGATTTGATACCCCTGCTGTAGAGAATTATATTTTTATTCAAATGAGTCCACAGTCATGCCTATTGTAGCTTTTTGAGTATACACTTTCACATACCAAACTTGGGGAGAAGAAGAAACCATAATTTCATAACAGCAAAAAAAAAAAAAATTATTAAAATCAAATGTGTTTCTACTTTTTTTAATGCAAATCCTACTGTTGCTCTTCTCACGGTAAAGGAGAAGTTCCAAAATTGGGAAGGGTAAATTAAGCAATTGATTTTCAAATTTGGAAGTTCCCGAGTCCCTGCATGCCAAGCTAACTCTATCTCAGTTATACTGTCACAATTTATAATTACTTTCAAATACCTCTGGGCACTGAATTCCATTTGCATCACAGATTTGGAACAAATATGAAAAAACAATTAGATGGGGGAAGAAAAGCATGATGGTGATGATGATACCAGAGCTGTTTCTCCCACCAAAGAAATATAACTGATGTTAGTAGTGGATTTTTGTTTTTGTTGGTTGACTTTTGGTTAAGACTGTTTTGGATGTACTTTATTCCACATGGACTTTCTGCTTTTGGGTTGGAAGTTAAAGGCTGGATCACTGATTTCCTTTAATGACCGTATATTTTGTTTCATAAGACACACTTTCCCCCCCAAAAGTGGGTGGAAATGTCTGTGCGTTGGTGCCGGTTCTTTGATGAATAGGAGCTGGGCCATAGTAGCGGGGTCCTTTTACAGTGCTGAACCCTGCCATTTCTGTCTTTGTCATTGCCCGCCTGTTCTGTCTCTTTTCCGCAGTGCAGGAATAAATAGGCAGAGCTGGCTGGGCCACAGCAGCGGGGTCCTTTTACAGTGCTAAACCACGCCATTTCTGTCTTTGTCATTGCCCGCCTGTTCTGTCTCTTTTCCGCAGTGCAGGAATAAATAGGCAGAGCTGGCACATGAGAGGACACCTATCTGTGGTCCTCTGAGACTCCACCTTTTTTTTCTTATTTTCCTCCTGTAAACCTAGGTGCATCTTAACGTTAGGTGTGAAAAATACGATAGGTTGTCATAACTAAATAGTGGTATTTGTCAGAACTATTGGGAGTTAATTTTATTTCCATTAAAATTGACTGATTGTCTCATTGCAAAGAGTTAGAAACAATCATGCCCTAGACTTTACATCTGAGAGATACTTCAGAAAGCCCAAAATAGAGGGAAATTCCTGCAAGGATGGGTTCTACTTATCTTTCCTACCAGTTTGCGTCGCGACGGAAGTGCATGTTTTGTGCATGCGCGTCCCCTTCACATCCCGGTATTGCCTCAAAAATAACCCTCTGCACATGCGCATGAGACTTTGCACATGTACACAAGGCTTTGCGCATGTGCATGAGGCTTTGAGCATTTTTGAGGCAATTTCCATCGGGACGACTAATTTGCAGCCAGAGGATTGGTTAGGGGGCATGTTCCAGCCGGCCGTCACTGCCGGTTTGGCAAGTGGGAGAAATTCCCACTACCGGTTCTAGTGAAACAGTCCAATCCAGCAGGAACCCACCTCTGGATTCATGTCCAGGACATTCTATTAACTAATTTAAGAGGAGATTAGAGCACCTATTACAGACCCATTTTCTGTAACGTAAGCTGAACTGTCAGAAAAATAACTGCTACTTTTGGAATGCTCAGATGAACTGCTTTGAGGGCTAAAATGGAATATTCAATCAATTTGAATTTCAATTCAAATTAATTCAATTTGAATAAAACAGTCACTGTGCATTCTAGTCCTGCCTTAGACATGAAAGCCAACTAGGTGGCTTCGGGCCAGATTCTCTTTCTCAGCACAACTTACCTCACAGGGTTGTTGTATATATATATATATATGGGGTATAAATAAATATAATTTATATAAATAAATATATAAAATTAATAGTGTTCTATTGTGTAAAGGCCTATGTAACACAGGTGCTGTGGGCATAAAAATAGGTTGTCCCAAAGATACTTTTTCAAAAGGCAACTGGATTTTGGGACAACCATGACCTGGATAACTGAGAAGCTCCATAAACTTCTAAAAATAGGTTTTTAAGTAGCTTTCTCAGCCACTTCCATATGCTGACTTCAAACTTTTTCTGTCAATGTCAAATTTTCCTCTTTGGAGAATTACAGTAGATTCTGTGATCAGCTAGGTATTTTGCCAATTTGATTTTGCAAGTCCATCAATATAGTTTGGGTTTATTTTCTATTCCTTTTAAATACTCTAGGACAGGGCTGTCAAACTCGCAGCCTGCAGGCCAGATGCGTCACATGCTGGCCACGCCCCGGTTTAGCAAAGGGGAAAAAAAGTCCCGATACGTCACGTGACACCGTTGTGATGCCATGGGTTTGATACACACACACACACAGTCTAGGAAGTGGAGAGGCAAAATTAGAAATGAAAAGACTGCAGATCATGAACTCATTTCCAGACATTCATATTCACTATGAAAATAGATAAAATAAAACTGATAGCTGGGATATACATGGGTAGTCCTCAACTTACAACTTCAATTGAGCCCAAAATTTCTGTTTGTTTGTTAAATGAATTTTGCCTCATTTTACGACCACCCTTACCATAATTGTTAAGTGAATTGCTGTAGTTGTTAAGTTAGTAATACGGTTGTTAAGTGAATCTGCCTTCCCCATTGACTTTGCTTGTCAGAAGGTCAGAAAAGCTGATCATGTGACTCCGGGGCACTGCAACCGTCATAAATGTGAGTCAGTTGCCAACCATCTGAATTTTGAACACATGCTGTAATGGTCATAAGTGTGAAAAATGGTCATAAGTCACTTTTTTAAAGTGCTGTTGGAACTTTGAATGTTCACTAAATGAACTATTGTAACTCAAGGACTATCTGTATACATAGGGAGATTTTATATATTTATTATTTTTCTACCAAATTCTCCACTGATTCACCTTCTCCTGTAAGCAGCCTATACTGTATGTTTCATGGTTTGAAATCAAAATCCACGCTACTCAGAATTCACCCTCCCTTAATATTTTGAATACATGTTTGATATTTTTCTTAATCCTAAATTTCTCGCAATTTATTGTCAATTTCTTAATATAATTGTTCCCATTTAAAATGAGATGCCTTATTTCCATATAACCAACGTTGAAACCAACTTGTCTCGAACATCAGTGTTTAAACTTTTTCCCCCAGTTAAGTATTTCTTTTTCAGAGCTGTAAAATTGGGAAATAATAATTGGGAGAAATATTAAAATGTTAGCAAAATGGCCTCATAAGTTAGTTGGATATCTATTTTCCTATCCTGTCCTGTCCTTTCCTTCTCCCTCTCCCTCTCCCTTCCTTTCCCTTCCCTTCCCCCTTCCGTTCCCTTGTAGTGATTATAATCCTTAGTGAAGTAGACAAGTATAGATCTGCTTGATGTGAGGACAACCGTCCTCTCTGGCAAGATTCTACTTTATCATTTTGAAATAATGTACATTATATGATGTATATGTATATAGGGGAGCAGTTCATCTTGACATAGCTGTTCGGTCAAGGGGATAATATTCCTTTTCCTTGACAAGACACTTCATCACAAGGAGGCAACATGTTCACCTTGATGCTTTCATAAGAAATGTTGAGGCAGGACTACTGTCTTGATGGGTCCCAAATGAAAAAGCTAGTTCTGATGATTGAAGTGCATAGCAGCCACATTTGGTTAAAAGTGAGGCACTGTAGTATTTCATGCAGCATCCAAAAGTTTGCTTAGGTAGAGGTGTTGAATAAAGCAAAACGCCCCTTTAAAGTTTGGATAACCTTAATGAATCATATTAGAACAATCCAACAGTAATGACTATATGAGGAATAGCTACATTCATAGATTAATGGGAAATTAGCACAAAATAATGTCATGGCGTGAGCTCGCGTTACTTGTTCCAACCTAGCAGTTTGAAAGCAGGTAAAAAATGCAAGTGGAAAAACCTTTGGTGGGAAGGTAACAGCGTTCCGTGAGCCTTCGATGTTTAGTCATGCCAGCCACATGACCACGGAGACGTCTTTGGACAGCACTGGCTCTTCGGCTTTGAAATGGAGATGAGCACCACCCCCTAGAGTCAGGAACGATTAGCACATATGTCTAAAAGAAATATTTACTTTTACCTTAGCACAAAATATGGGAAATTATTAGTGGATTGCAACAGAAGAGCTGTGGTGGCGCAGTGGTTACAATGCAATACTGCAGACTACTTCTGCTGACTGCCAGCTGCCAGCGATTCCGAGTCTCACCAGCTCAAGATTGACTCAGCTTTCCATCCTTCCAAGGTCAGTAAAATGAGGACCTAGATTTTTGGGGGCAATGTTCTGACTCTGCAAACGACTTAGAAAGGGTTGTAAAGCACTGTGAAGCGGTATATAAGTCTAAGTGCTATTGCTTAGTGGCTGAATATTTTGCTTGGTCATTGTAATCAAGGACAAATGTTTTATACTTTTCATACAATGGGGCAACTGTCACAGTTCACTAATTGTAGAACATGCTGAATGACTATCTTTAGAACTTACTCCTCGGTGAGGACTCATTGGAAATAGTTTTTAGGGATGATATGATAGCAGTCTTCAGGTACTTGAGAGGATGTCACAGGAAAGGGGTTGATCTATTCTCCAAAGGACCTGGGGGCAGGACCAGAAGTAACAGGTGGTCAGGTGATCAAAATTCAGATGCTTGGCAACTGATTCTCATTTATGGCGATTGCAGTATCCTGGAGTCACCTTTGGTGATCTTCTGACAAGCAACATCAATGGCGAAGCTGGATTCACTTAAGAACCATCTTACCAGATTAACCACAATGATTCACTTAAGAAATGTGGCCAGAAAAGTTGTAAAATGGGACACAAATTCTTAACACCTGTCTCATTTATCAACAGGAATTTTGGGCTCAATTATCGCTGTAAGTTGAGGACTATCTGCACTCAGAAGGAAGTCCACATATCATTCTTTGTTTTGGGATTTTTTTCATCACCAAAGCAAATTCTAAAACAATATTTTGTAATATTACATAGAAGGGGGAGTGATAGAGGAGCAAGCATAGCAGAACATGATTTAATATCTTGAAACGTTTGATTTGATAAATCTCCTTGCTTGAAATATTGCAATTGATTTAATGGCAGAGAATCATAAACAGAAATAATAAACTTAATAAAGTGTTGAGAACTATCCACTCATAGGAAAGTCAATGAAAACCAAATAAACGTATTGAAGACATATTTTTTTCTAACATGAGATTATAATATTAAACAAAATAATCTATCCAAAATATTAAAATATGTTCTGCAAGTTAAAATGAAAGTCTCTTTAAAGCCGTTTAAGTTGATTGCATAGGGGTATTTTGTTGCTATCGAATGTAGGAAAAATATATATCAAAGTAATAAAACATGTACGAACGTGTTATCAATATGGATATTATCAAGAGGTGGCAAATTTTACATTAGGAAACTTAAATGGCAGAGATTTTTGCAACTCTGAAGTGACACACACAAGTATGTCAGGAGATTAAATGAATTTTTTGCATAACAATATAATTTATATTAAACTTTAAAATGTTCAAAACGTTTGGCAAAGAATATTGGTCTAGTTCTTTAGTCTGATGGTCTCCACATTGTCTAATATTGCTAAAAAGCACTATATTTGAGTCTGCTGCCTTACAGAAAGACATTGTGATGTTTTATAGCTGAATAGTTAAAGGCAAGGTAGCCAAATGAGCTAAAACTGACATAAATTGAAATTTATATTCGAATTGAAGACTTCTCATTGAATAAATCAACCAACAAATAATGTGGGGTTCTTGGTGCTCTCTGGGTTTTTGTTGCAGACATTTCATTACCAAACTACCTGAGTAACATCATCAGTGCATTACCTCTATCAAAATAATATCCCATAATTCTGACTCTAAAGAAGTTTTCCAGCTGAATTAAGGGAATGTCAGCATCAGCAGACATCAAGCCAAATCATCCTCAGACCTAGAGCTGGAGCAAGCAGTCAGATGATGAGATACAATCTCCTCAGACTCTATGAATGGACAGATGTGAGCAAAGCTCTTTGCTAAGCAAAGGAGTGACCATGTTAATGTGAGATAACTGGGCGCAGCACTCTGCCAGAGAAAATTGGCTCCCAAGCTCTGTTTTTGGCTGTGATGGCCTCCTGCAACTCTCTGCCAGCTAAAATAGAGCTGGCTGTGTGGGACCCTCCCAAGCTCTGTTTTTGCTGGCAGAGGCACCACAGGACAGTCCTTTGCTGTTTCCAGGGAAGCCCTACGGGCCAGTTCTAACCGTTCTGTGTGCCAGATCTGGTCCCCTCTGGGCCTTGAGTTTGACATCCTGCTCTATTGGAAATCGCCATGCAATCTCATGATCTGGTGTGTTCCTATGAGGTTTTTGTTTCTGCAAATATCCTGGACATTTCAGTTACCTATACCACCTGGATTATCTTTCTTGACTGTATCAATTATGACGAAGAATTTGGAAAAGAAAATGGCATTTTTAAAAGCCGAAATTATTCACACTGCCCTTTGTTCGTACTTATAATAATCTTATTGAATGGGAAATAAGCAATACAAACTATCTGGTGAAAATTCCAAATTCCATACTTATTAGTATCTGATAGATATTGTCTACGAAGAGGAAGATCTATAATGAAATATCAATTTTCCAGGAAAGAGGGAGCCCATACCAAGAAGGACGGGGAGAGAAAACAGGCAGGGTTGAATTGTAAGCAATTTTTATTTTTTACTCAACAAATTGATGTCAATAGCAATGGAAATAGGCAAAGAAGAAGCTGAAACAGACTTTGGTACTAAGAATAGACATTCATAGTGTTGGACTATAACAGTGATGGTTAACCTTTTTGGTACCGAGTGCCGAAAATAGAGCGCATGCATGCTGGAGCACCAGAAACCAGAAGAGATCAGCTAGCCAGTGTGGATGCACTCAATGGCCAGCTGCACTTCGGGGTTCTGTAGCATGCATATATTCTGGATAGCTGGTCTTGCATAAATGCAAAATGGACCAACTGTCCGGCACACATTTGCACAATGGAACCTGGAAGAGCAGCTGGCAATGGCCTGCGGGCGCACAGAGAGGGCTCTGAGTGCCATAGGTTCACCATCAAGGGACTATAACCATAAAATAAAACGATGGCTGATTCTGGAGAAGAAGGCTATGATAAATCTAAGCTAGATATTAAAATGCACAGATATCACATCGATACCAAATGTATTTATTATGAAGGACACAATCTTCCTTACTGTAACGTATCATTGAAATGATATTGAAATGAAAGCTAAACCATCAGAAGGTCTCCACAGGGATGGAGAGTATTTTAGACCACAAGAGAGACAATGTCAACATCCAGCTTAAGTATCAAAATAAAAGTCCCAGTACCATTTCATTTTCGAAAAAAGTATTGTTTATTGAATACGTTGCATAGTAATGTCAAGGCAAAACTAACTCTGAGATCCTGAAATAACAGTTCATGGTATTAAACAAAGATTTTCCCAGTCAAAACCTCTGGCTTCCATGTAGACCAAGTAAACAAGTTCTTTGTTATGGGAAGCATCTGCTTCAACTTCACACCTGTTAAGATGTTTCCAGACTCTCAAGAGCTTCAGTGGAGATGTAGAAATTTCATTTTTCTACTTAACCGGTTCGTAACTAATATCTCCTTCCTCACTTACTCTAATGGCAAGTTGAAGAGGCACGTAATCCTTCATTTCTACATGAAGAAAAATCAGAGTGGCACTGGAACAAAGCTGAAACTTCAGTATTTTGTAAATATAGTGCAAGGCAAAGAGTCAGTGGATAACATTCTAATATTTGGAAAAAGAATTCTAATACAAATGGTGTCTGACTAAGGAGAGGGTAGCTAGATTATTGATTATTGATGAAATAAGCAGAGGTTTGCTGGATCTCAGAGAAGCAACTACAGGCATTCCTCAACTTACAACAATTCATTTAGTGAGCGTTTGTAGTTGCAGTGCCACTGGAAAAAGTGACACGACCTGTTTTCACACTTGCAACCTTTGCAGCATCCCGTAGTCATGTGACCAAAATTCAGATGCTTGGCAACTGACAGTTGCAGTGTCCCAATGTCATGGGATCACCTTCTCACAAGCATAGTCAATGGAAAAACCATATTCATTTAACAACTGTGTTACTAACTTAACACCTGCAGTGATTCACCTAAGAACTGTGGCAGGAAACATCCCAAAATGAGGCAAAATTCACTTAACAATTGTCTTGCTTAGCAACAGAAATCTTGGAGTCAATTGTGCTTGTAAGTCGAGGACAACCTACTATCGACAATATTGGTGGTCACTTTTATCGAACAAATATACAACAATAAAAATCCTAAGTGGTCTAAGTGCACTAGAAGAGACTCTGAAATGTTATATTAAATAAGCTTAACATTTTAAAAATAAATTGTATTTTACATCTGATACAGATATAAATATTATTTTCATTCAAAGTGGAAACTGGGCCAAAATACCATTTGAGCAAAATAAGTTTAAACCTCACCGATTCCGTACATGACTTCTGAGCTGAGCTTTCTAAACACCTTATAATGGAATTATATAGGTAGATATATTTTTCAAATATTCACAAATACACATTTCATTCTGGCTATATTTAGGGCATATAAAATATAAATATTTATATGTTTTACTGTGAACGTGATTAACTTTATGTAAGGGAGCACAGCGTTTTAGGTAAAATGTAAATCAAAGTGACATTTTGTCACTTTTCCTGTTGGGTAATAGTAACTTCAGGAAAGGGGGGAAGTAGTGTTTTTTTAAATCATGTTTTTCCTTTTATTTTATGACCATTTTTGTTTCTTTTGCTTCTGTCCAATATGATACTTTCTTTGCAGCTATGATAGACCTACATAATATCATTTTTAATGGATATAGGGATTTGTGTTGTATTCCTACTTGGAATATCACAAGTGTTTTCAAGCATTCATTACTTAATTCCTATATTCCTTTTAAGTTAATGAAGCCTTTTATTCATTAAGCCTTCATTTCAAGTGGGAAATGAAGGCATAATATTTCTTCCAGTGACTTCTTCTGATTGCTAATGGAAAAGATTCAAAGCTTTGCTCATTTTCAGTCATGCACCAAACATGCTTACCACCCTTTAAGTCAAATATCTGTGAGTACCAGTCATTGGTGAAATAGCAAGGTATAAATTCCATAAATGACTCCCATCAATAGGTAATGTACACAGATAAATTCTCAACCCTAGATCTTGTGTCTGTTAAAAAATTTGCAACAATAAGAATTGTTTTCTTTTTATAGCAATGGATTAATGACTTTAATTCTCATGAGCAAAGTTGATTTACAATGGTAGAAAATAGTTGTAGGTTGGGTGGTAGATATTGGTTGTGATTTGTTCTCCAAACTTGCTGTTTGGTTTCCGAATGTTTAGTCACCTGACTAAGTAACATCATCAGTGGGACTTTGGTTGAAATATCTCATTCCAGTTCTCTTCTGCTTTTATTTTGTATTATGTAGTCATGTGGTTGGTTGGTCATGAGGTCGAAGGTCACCTAGTGAAGAGGTGGTTGGTGCTATCTTTGATTGGTTGCTTGATTGATCCGACTCCTTATGGATTTGTAGGCTGGTTCCAAATCAATTGATCAGGATTGACAAGTTTTCCTTCTGCCCATTTTTACTTTCATGTAGGGCCCTTGCCATTCCTGGCTTCTAATTAGCATCCCTATGTGCTTTCTTTCTTTTCACCTGGATACAGTAAAGCAATTTGTCCGATGTTTTATCAGAAGTAACTGGGCAAGGATGGGAATCAACTATCTTTGGTAACTCTGTCTTTCTAGGAATGTCTACATTTTAATTTTGCTTTAATTCTCACTACGTCATCAAGATCAAAGATGTCAGATCAATTAAGTAAAACACAAAAACTTTCTCTTATCTCCATCTCAGATTCCAGCATCAGTTTTCAAAATTGTATTTTTTTTAAATGAATCTCTAATGAAAACATTTAGCAAGGAAACAATTGGTCCATTGCTGGGAGAAAGTGGCAAGAAGGTGACAAGCAATAGGGAAAAAGCAGAACTACTTAACTCATTTTTTGCATTTACACAAAGGGAAAAAACACTCCAACCTATCAAAAACAGCACAACAAAAATCAGATTAGGAACAAAAGTTAAAATAGGGAAGAAAATGGTAAGTGAACACCTGTCTACTCTACACGAGTTCAAATCACCAGGACCGGATGGACTACACCCCAAGGTTCTGAAGGAACTGGCAGATGAGATTTCAGAACTTTATCTTTCAAAGATCCTAGAGCACTGGGGAACTGCCAGAGGACTGGAAAAGAGCTGATGTAGTTCCCATCTTCAAAAAAAGGGGGAAAATGGATCCAAGAAGCTACAGACCTATCAGCCTGACCTCAATACCAGGAAGGATTCTGGAAAAGATAATCAAGCAATGAATCAGCGAACACCTAGAAGCAAACAAAGTAATAACCAAAAGCCAACATG
>JANHFT010007659.1:23141-35730 GCA_032467955.1 Pseudoxenodon macrops | reverse complement strand
GATAGATAGATAGATAGATAGATAGATAGATAGATAGATAGATAGATAGATAGATAGATAGATAGATAGATGATATAATATATGTATATATCCAAGCGCTATTAAAATAATAATGATCAAAGAAACTAAGCTCTGTTTTTATGCTTCACTTGAAAGAACAGCTTTCAGATCAAGCTAATTAACATGTGGGAAATGATGAAAAACTATAAAGTGTTGTTTTATTCTTATCTTGGCTTCCATCAAGTAATTCCCATTTCCCCCAGCACTCACCAGCCATAAAGATATGAGCAATATCAGTGCTGACTTATCCAGTTTGTGACAGATTTTAGCCCACTGCCATCTATCCCCTGCAGTACTCTGTACGGGACTCATGTCTTCACATCCTCTTGGGGCAAGTGGGGGAGGGGGAGAAAAGCAGCTCTTTAGACTTGTCATTCTCTGGAAGAAAGATGAAGCTGACAAGTGATATCATGGCACATGCTACTTTGATAGCGTCCCTTGGTGGCTGGGGGCCAGAATATTTATTTAGTGTCTAATTCAAATGTCTGTCATTGATAGGGTATTCACCGCTTAGGTGCCCTTGGTTCCCTCAAGGATCACAAATAACCTCGGACAGAAAGAACAAGGATTGCTCTTATTCCTTATTTGCCTTAAGCTATATTCCAAGTTGAGAGCTTCTGGTTTGGGAAACAGTTTTTCATTACCCATAATGTTAAAATAAAATAAAAAGACAACTAAAACAACAAAGCAATTTAAGAGGTATAGAGCGATACACCCACTGACCTCAAAGAAAAACATTTTCTACCAATTGCTTCTACCAATTTGAAATGCAGAACTAGGCACAGTGAAAACATATTTTGTTACCATGTTTCCCCGAAAATAAGACAGGGTCTTATTTTCTTTTGACTCCCGAAATAAGCACTTGGTCTTATTTTCAGGGAAGTCTTATTATTTTTGAGGTGCAGGAGATGGTGTTGGTGGTCACCTCATGGCTGCAGCTGTGTTTTGGGGAGGGCTTATTTTTGGGAGATGGCTTATTTTAGCTCATGCACTCAAAGGCCTGGTTGGGCTTATTATCCGGGGAGGTCTTATTTTCAGGGAAACAGGATAGAAAGCAATAAATGAAAGTCAAATAAGAATGTAGAATTCAAGGCGGAAGTTCACCCCCCCAGAAAGGAGAGTTTGCATAACTACAATCTTGTACATGTCAAGGAACAAGTCTTTGGAGTTCATTTTTTGTTTCAGTGCCTTAACCAATAATCAATAAATCAATAAAGGGAAAGATGCCTTTTTTGAAATGCAAAGGAGCGTTCTAGCACTCCGGAATTTGATTTTTTTTATTTAAGTTCAAGTTCTTTTGCCACACTTTAAAACATGCAAAATCTTTGCAGCATTCTAAAATATGAAAAGTTTTAACAGTCGGTCAAAATGCATATGGTATAGCTCATAGCAGGGGTGTCAAACACAAGGCCCATGGGACAAATCTAGTGTGGCCTCGCATGGCCGTGCTGCGTGGCGGTGCGCACACTTTGCACACGCGTGCATGCGCAGTACAAAAAAAATCCAAACAAATTCCCAAAAAAGGCCGAAAACAAGATGGCGACACATGTGCAGTGCCGGAAACATAGTTTCTGCGCATGCGCAGAAGAAAAAAAACAGATTTTTTTTAAAAAAAAATTCCCCCCTCAAAACAAATATGGCGGCGTCCATGACCAGAACTGGTTCCGTGACATCAACAGTGGCTTACTACCTACTCTATAGAATCAGTCCGAACCAGTAAGAACCCACTTCTGGGCTTGGAAGGTCTTATTTCCAGGAACAATTACAGTCTCCAAATGTGTTATTTTTTATGACTGAAAAATGGCCTTCTTGTTTTATCTATGTAAGATCTCAACAGTTAAAAATCAGACCATGGTGAATCCATGTCTAAATATGAATGTCATCATCATCATCGTCAGTAACAACATCATCTCTTCTTAAAGGCCTATATTTTCTGGGAGGAGTCTTTTTACCCGCAGAATGGAAAGCTTCCTTTGTGTGTGTATCAAAATATGGGTTTATCTAAATCCCTAGTTAAGTAGTGCTTTTCATTCCGTTGAGAAGTTCCTAATGCTAGGCAAGATGGATGGAAAGAGAAGAGGCTTTCCAGAAGGAAGGTAGATGGACTCAGTTAGAGTGGTGAGGAGACCCCTGGTTAGAGACCTGAAGAGAAGGGTCTCATGGGGACAAATCATCCTGCAGAAAATCTATGTAGGAAGTTACTAAAACTCAACACTGACTTTGTGGCATATCAAATTCTAGTTCATGGCTACGATCACAGATTGGTTTTTCTTTTTTTAATTATGGCTTGTAATTAAACAGTAAGTGATAATAGGTCAGTTCATGCATTCTGCTAAACTAGAAATAAACTTTGCCATGATATAGTGTAATGTGCAGCTCCAAGCTTTTTTTTTTTTGTCTGGGATTGGTGGGATGTGATTTACAATCTGGTGCCTGATGGGTTGAGACTGGCATCCTACAATTGCAATTAAATTTATCCGTGATGTTATTTATGGAAACGTTCCATTGAGGGAAGCCACCGGCAACATCATTGGGAGTTGGTAATTCACAGGCTGAAAGCTAAACGAAACATCCCATCGTGTTGCTGCTAAAGTTCCCAGTTCAACAAAGCAGCTGCACTCAGCAGTAGAATCAGGCACCTGTTTAGTTATGCTCCTGAATGGGTTTGGTTTTAATCAAATCTTTACACTTGCCTGGAATCAGTGTAAAATGATTCTTTGACAACACAGCAGTGCCAGTGGTAGGCAAACCAAAAGATTAGCTGAAGCCTTGGTTGGAAGCCACACAACTGAATTCATTAAAGAAAGGGGCACAGTTAATTAAAAAAATAACCTTGCCAAGTTCTAAATGGATAACAAACAAAACATCAAAGGAAGTAAGCTGCATCTACAGCATTAATTCAGCTGCATACAGAAAGATGTAGGTAGCCCAGATGCCAAGAGAGTCTCTGTATCATGATAATTCTGTGGAATAGAAGTAGAATAGAGTAGAGTAGAGTAGAGTAGAGTAGAGTAGAGTAGAGTAGAGTAGAGTAGAGTAGAGTAGAGCAGAACAGAACAGAATTATTTATTGGCCAAGTGTGATCAGACATACAAGGAATTTGTCTCTGGTACATAAGCTCACAGTGTACAAGTAGTAGGTCATATGTTATAAATCATAGTTACGATCATCATCATCAGTTACAAAGAACAAGTGATAAATCATAAGAAACCAATAGGAGAAGATAAAAGGAAGGATGAGAAGATGAGAAGATGAGACAATGCTGTAGGAATTAAGCATTCAGCTGAGTGATGGCATGGAAAATATATTTGTGTCTAATTAATACATATCCCACCTTTATTATTTTTATAAATAGCTCAACATGGCTAACCTATTATGCTCCTTCCTCCTCCTATTGTCCCCAAAGCAACCATCTCAGGTGATGTAGACTGAGAGAGAAAGAGAGAGACTGACTGACTGGCACAAGGTCCTCTAGCTGGCTTACATAGCTAAGGTGGGACTAGAACTCACAGTCTCCTGACTTCTGGCCTGGTGCCTTAACCACTGGACCAAACTGGCTCTATGTATCATCATTAATCAAAGAGACAACTAAGCCTGTTCCTCCACTGATTGCAATCATCACCATCCTCATCAATATCATCAGCACTAATGCATATAGTGCTTTTATAAGCTGCATAGAAAAAATTCCTAGAGAAAGAGAGACAGAAATCAACATGCGATTGCTGCATATTCTCAAGCTTAATCGCAAAGCGACATTCTGAGACAGAAACCACAGAAAGATGACACAAGTTGTATGGAAAAGGTAAACTTTGACGAGATGTTTGAAAGAAGCAACCAAAGAAAACTTTAGAATGTATTTAAAAAAAGAAAGAATATTTCTAGGCTTCGGTCCTGACAACCAAGACAACAAAGGATGGAAGGGCCTTATATGAGGAAGCTGGAGATGTTTGCATGATAGAAAGTATGAAAATAGAAGAGTGAAGCTTGTGAATATTTATTTATTGGTTAAATCCTTTTTTTTTTGCCTCTCCTCCAGGAGCTGCCAAATGACATATATAATCTCTTCTAATTCTCTCCTTCACAATGTGAAATAGGATAATTGGGCTACGAGAGTGACTGGATCACAAAATGCACTAATCCAATACCTTAACCTAGCACATTTTGTGGTCAGATGTATCAAGGATGACAGCAAGGAAATAAGAAAATAATAGTATGGGGGGGAAACAGACATAGAGAAAACAAGGCAGCAGAAATAAGCATCCTATTAATTTGAAAATGAAATGCTGAGGAAGGTAAGCCTGTTATTAGAAAGGAAAGGTAAAGTTTTTTTTTTTAATCATGGAGATCATGATTGGCTTTTTAAAATATGGTGTGGAAGAAAACGACGGAGGAAGAAGTATAGATATTATTGTCATTCCCTCAAGAAAGCAGAAGAGATAGTAAAAGTCACAAAGAGGCATTATAAAAGGCAATACGTTATTCAATGCATCAACTGAGAATGAAGAAGATGAGTAGTGGGAAGTTGAGTAGCATATACAATTAATAAACTATTATGTTTTGTCACACAATCAGCCAGATTGGATAGGATTTGGCATTCTGGTCCACCTATCTAATGGGATAGGCAGTTGTTGTTTGGTGGTATTAAAGGTATCATTGCAGGATGCAAGCTGTTTCAAGTGGTGGAACTAAAAAATGCTGATTTTGTCAATGCTGATGATGTTCAAGAGGTGCTCCAGATGTTTTGGGATTGCAACCCAGGCACCTACTATTATCCACTTACTTACTTTACTTTCTTTCTTACTTACTTAACTTATTTATTTTACTTACTTACTTATTTAACATACTTACTTACTTACTTAACTTACTTAACTTACTTAACTTACTCAACTTACTTACCTACTTACTTATTTATTTTCTCTGTCCAGAATATGATGCAACATGTCTATAAAATTAAGAGGTAGTTTTAGCTCCGAATTTTAAGCTACACAGAATTGAAAACAAAGCAAGTCAAGATCTCCTATTGGAACTGAGTTTGCAAATGAATATTCTTCAGCTGGAAAATTTAAAATGTAGAATGAGGAATCGCTACCTTATGTTCCACAGGCACCTCTCAACACCCTTCAATCTCTTTTATGTTTCAACCAGTCTGCTGGATGGAATGGAAAGCCACGCTATGTGAAATGAGTTTTCAGCTTTGCTTCCCATTTGCCAAATATGACCTCGAAGGAGGCATCGCAAACTATTTTGACACATTACAATTGAACACTTTTTATACAGGAGAGGTATATACAAAAGTACATGTGAAAAGAATGAAACACTCTCACTAGGAACAGGAGAACAATATCTTCTCATCCCTATGGTGAGCTAAATCACCTTGAAGAGCCTATCGTTTCTGTGGTTGAGGTACTGTGGGGGGAAAAAGAAAAGAAAATCTATTCATTTGTGTTTATATATTTGAAGTGGATTGAAGCCAAATGTAGGTCTCGGTTGGCAAAATGTTAACTTGAGCAACTTCAATTTATGTTCTAGAAATAAGAATCCACAAGGACAATAAAGTGAACTCATAACTATAAAGAGCCTTGATATCCTAAACCCACAAGCAATGAGCAGATGAGGCCCTGAGAGAAACAATTCACTTCCCCATAATGGTGGCAAGCTAAAAGAAGACCTGCCATTTCTTGCTGTTCATTTCTTCCATCTCCAGCTTAGATCAATTTTTTTAAAAAGTCTGTTACTTGCTTAGATGAGGAGAAGCCTCTCACAAAACCAAACTAAATTGTCTGCATTTCAGTCATCCGCTGACATAACATTTCGAGGGGCTACGATGGGATTGGCAACCTTACATTCGGGTGAATGCTGGGCCAAAATCTATCTTAGAAGTTCTGTGGTTTTCTTCCCGGATGAAAAAAAGCTTCTGTTTGTCTCTCTTAGGAATCTACAAAACTTGGCAATGTTAAGACTTGTAGACTTCAACTCCCAGAATTCCCCAGCCAGAATTCTGGGAGTTGAAGTTCATAAATCTTAAAGTTGTAAGGTTTAGAGATCTTTGGTCTATCTTATTTGCAAGGCACTTGAGAATCTCTTTTAAATCTTTTTTGGCCATGTCTCTGAACTTCTTCTGTTATTGAAAATGGTGAAGAATTCTACTACTGGTGTTGTTGTTTTGCTTTATGAGGCTTTCTATCACACTGACACTCCCTGGCCCCTCATATTTCTCAACTGGAAAATTCACAGAAAACTCTCATGAAGTCTTCCTTCGGAAAACGGAACCTAAAAACACAGACAACTGTGGACTCTTGGAGATATAACAGTGTAATTGAAGTCAGCACATCATTATGTAGTAAATCAATGGAAGGACATCCTCCAAGCAGCTGGGGGGAGGCAGCTTCACTCAGCACCCCACTCTTCCAGAAAACCACATTTCTTTAATAAAGGACACAATTTTATTAATGTGAGATCCAACCTAGAAATAAGGAGAAATTTCCTGACAGCGAGAACAATTAATCAGTGGAATTGCTTTCAGAAATTGAGGGAGCTCCGTCAGTGAAGGTTTTCAAGGAGAGACTGGATAGCCATTTGTCCAGAATGGTATAGGATCTCCTGCTTGAGCAGGGGGATGGACTATAAGACTTCCAAGGTCCTTTCCAACTCTCTCATATTGATACTGTTACAAAAAGCTCCTCCTATATGAACTTCACTCAAACTCTCTTCCCCTCCGAAAGAAATTTGGAAAGGAAATGTTCTTGAAGGAGAAACTGCGTAGAACCAATATGAAATGCGGAAGAATATTTGTGCATGGCATGAGTTGGAAGAACTACTCGTGGTTACAAATGGTTTTCCCTGCAGTGCTTTTTGCTCCAGAATCTCCAAGAAGCTTGGTGGCAATCCCAATGAAAGCAGCTGAAAGAAAAGACTCCATTAAAAGAATATGGTTACACGTGCTGCTTTTCCTCCTTAGAAAGGACTCTTCACTATTGAAGTACTTATCTGCAGCAAATCTAGAGATCCTTCATTTACCTTTGAACAGGATTCAAATATTTACTGGATACAAAATCTGGGGTTGGAACGATTGTGCATGCAAACCAGGGGTGGATTGTGAATCATTTTGCTGCCGGTTTGCTCAGGGTCGTGCCTCGAGCATGCGCGCAAAGTGCGCGAGTGCACAGCAATCAAAAAGTAGCTTCTGTGCATGCACAGAAGCAAAATCCAAAATGGCGGCGCCCATGGAGACACCGAAGGAACCAGCTGTCATCGCCGAGTTAATACCAGTTCTAAAGAACCGGTTAGAACCGGTAGGAACCCACCTCTGATGCAAACATATTCTTTTGCAAGGTAAGTAAATATACTAAGACAGACAATAAAGCTGGTGGGCTTAGGCCATTCTTCCAGAATCTTATTTTACTACTACAGAGAAGATGTTCTTCAAATTTGGTTGGTCATATTAATGACACTACCCAAGAACAATTTTGCAGTGATAACTACGGTTGTTTTTCACAACAAACTTAACACTACAAGCCTTATAATAAAGTTTATAGTAAAGTAAGGTAAAATAAAAATTCTTGTCACCTGGCTAGTTTCTTGGGACAAATTCATCTCTACTATTTGGACCCTGAGTCCCATCTCCTTTTAGAGGCAGAGTTCAGCATTTCACGAAAAGAAAGGTGGTAACAAAATTAAGCCATCACATCAATGCTAAAAGCCAAATGTTATGGGTGCTTAGATTTGATGGGACAAGAATGGTAGGAGTGGGGGAACAGAATGTTTGATGCTAAGGGTGTCTTTACTTGCTTAAGAGATGGTTCTCTCCTAGGATTTAGAAATCAATGGCTTGAGTGAATACTATATTAATTTTTAGGTTTTATGAAGAAGAAGAAGGTCTTTCCTGAACTGTTGTGCAAGGCCTTGTAACACCAATATTCCTTTGTCTTCTCCCTGCAAGGAGTCAGACTCTTACATATGATTTGAACCATCAACTTTACCCTGATATGAATGAAGCATGTTGGTAACAATACTTGGAAAATGTGTAGGGGTGGGAGAAGGAAGGAACACAAAACGAATTTGGTCATGTCCTTGACTATTTAGAGAATGCCTTGAGTATATTTTCCCACACTGTTTGCCTTCAAGAAAAAAGATAAAATAATCAAGAAAAGGGAAAGAAAACCCTGAGCGTTTATTATTATGCAAAGTTACCTTTTCAATTTTAAAATTTCAAACCTCTCAATTCAAGAAAATTGGATAATGTAAGCTAAAAATATTTGCATTGCTCCGTTTACTTTTTTTAAAAGCTTTTTATGCAATAGAAGACAATAAGAAATGACTTCACTATTATTACAGCCATCGTGGCACAATAGTTAGAATTCAGGTTTGTTTGTTTGTTTTATTTTAGAATTTAGTATTGCAGGCTAATTCTGCCCACAGACAGGAGTTCAGTTCTGATCATCTCAAGGTTGATTCAGCTTTCCATCCTGAGGTCAGTAAGATGAGGACCCAGATTGTTGGGGGCAACATCCTGACTCTGCAAACCACTTAGAGAGGGGCTGTAAAATACTATGGAGTAGTATATAAGCTTAAGTGCTATTGCTATTGCCAGGAAAACTATCTGGTTCTATCCATGAGACCAACAAGAATTGAGACGTACTTAAAGGAAACTTTCCGTGATGCAACATGAATTTTGTTTCTCTTTTGCTTTTCATTTATTATTGTTTTAATGGCGAAATAAAAAGAACTACAGCAATAGAAAAATATTGACTATCCAATAAAATATGATTAAAATGAAGTAAACAAGATAAAAGAAAAGAATCTAACAAATCCATGTAGTAATTACATAAAACCAAACAAAGTTAATTCAATCTGTGGTGCTGCAGGAGTTAAAATGTAGTATTGCAGGCTAACTCTACCCACAGCCAGGAGTTCAATCCTGATGGGGCTCAGTGAAAGGATAGCATGATGCATTGCTGTGGGGTCTAGATTCTGATAGGGCTCAAGGTTGACTCAGCCTTCTAGTGCTGTACTTAAAGTTATCAATAAATCTAGACTCCCACAGCAATGTATCATGCTATCCTTTCACTTTCACTTCAAAAACAGATAGCAAACTCATATTCCAGATCCATTCCTTAAAATAAGGAGGGTAATTTTCTTCCCAGTTATATAAATTATGCTCTTTGCAATGCCTCAGGTTAACTAGAGGTTAACTATCATCTTCATGAGATGATAAATTCCACATTTTAGTTTGGTATCACATTATGATCCTTAGCCATATTTCTTTTCCAAAATGGTGTTAAGGTGTGTAGTGATTTGAAAACAAAACAAGGTGCAGCTAGACAAGATCAAATCATAAGAGGTTAATTTTCTTCAATTATTTTACACCACCAGCAAGGAAAAGCTAACATATATCCCTTTAAATTTATTTCTTAAGGGGTCTCTAAAGAGGAAACAATACTTTTGATTAATTAATTTCAGTTTTTTAATTAATGTCATTTTTAAAGATATATATTTCACATTGAGTCTTCAAAATTAGATGTCCCAAAACTTCATTTAACAATATAGATATATACAGAATACCAACTTTCATTTCATTGTTTAATAATTGAGCTGAATTGTTGCTTGTCCAATGCTGCAACTCTCAAGGAAGCTAAAATTGCAGATATCTGACAGGTTGCTATATCAACTGATTTAAAGAGTTTATTTCTTCTTTAGCCTAACCAAGCAGTCCAATAAAGCATCTTCCTCAGCATTTTCAAATTTTAAGTCGTTCTACAGCATCAAATTATCATGTAATTTAAAACCTAACTGCTTGCCTATCAGATATGTCTGTAAGCTTTTGATCCAGTATTATTTGTTCTTTTTGTTCTTCAGGTTTCTTTTCTTTCATCGGTTCTACCCTGCTTGCATCGGATAACAATTTGATGATCTTATTTTCCAATCTGATCTTCTATTGTTGTGGTGCACTGTTTGTTCCCCCTCCCCTTTGTTGATTTTGCATCCCAGGCATTCAGTTTTAACTACAGCTGTGCTCTATATTAGTTAGCTTGTTTCTTGCAGTGAGCTAGTGTTTATATTTGTTATTACAGTATTGGCATCATTTAATGCTTGTGCTAGCTGTCTCTTTGGAACAAACTTCAATGCAGACCACCTTATCCTGTGTTTTTTGTACTATTCTATATGCTCAGTGACTCTTTCTTTCAATTCTTCTACTTCTTTTGTTGGAGAACTTTGTGCTTTCTGAGGGAAAGAATAGGGTCTTGCTTTCAGAATGCAAACAGTTCAATAGCTGTGCTGGCTTCTTCTTCTGCCAATTTCTCCTGGTTTGCCTTTATAGTTTGATTTACTTCTAGCAAGTATTCAGGCCCTGATTACTCAACCAGCAGCCATAAGTCCCAAAGCCCATTTTTCTTCAAATGTCCAGGAATTCCAATACTGTCCCTGTAACTAAGGCAATAACTGAGCTGTTATGTTTCTGTAAATGATACCTCACAATATTTTGGGAAAGACTGTTCATCTAACTATGATCTGAACACAACTAGAGCTGACAGGTGTTCTCTTACCATTTTACCTTTAGCTTTCTTGACTTTATAAATTTGGACTTTTTGCTGCTATTCTGTTTTAATTGTGTGTCCTGCTTTTCTCAGACAGTTCTTTATACAACCATATGGTTTCTTCTGTGTTCTCTTATTGTTTCTTTCTCAGTGGTATCGTGCTAGACTGGTCTTGTCGATTTTCCATCCCAGGTATTCAATTTTAACTGTAGTTGTGCTGTATATGAGTTGGCTTGTTTCTTGCGAGCTAGTGCTTATATTTACTATACCAGTATTGGCATCTTTTAATGCTTGTGCTAGCTGTCTTTTTGGAACAAGCTTCAATACAGACCACCTTATCCTGTGTTTTTACATGCTCAGGGATTCTTTGTTTCAATTCTTCTACTTCTTTCATTACAGAATGTTGTTGTTTCTGAGGCAAATAGGATCCTGCTTTCCAAATATAAACAATTCAATAGCTGTGCTATATTCTTTTATTGCCAATTACCCCTGGTATACCTTTACATTTTGATTTACTTCTGGCAAGGCTGCAGGCCCTGGTTGCTCAGCCAGCAGCCTTGAGTTGTAAAGCCAATTTTTCATCAAATGTACAAAACAAATATCAAAATTTGTTGCAATATCATCCTAATTTAGTGAATATTAGTTCACTCTGACCCTTGGCTTTCCTGATTTTGTAGGTTCAGACTTTTTGCTGGTATTCTGTTTGAATTATGTGTCCCTCTTTCTATTATTTATACTTCCCCTTTTTGTCTCTCAATTTCTCAGAGTGTTTTATGCAACCATGCTGGTTTCTTCTGGAGTCTATTATTTTTCTTTCTCAGTGGTCTGGTGCCAGAGCAATCCTTTAAAATCTCATTTTTCAGAGTCCTCTTGACCTCACCTGAATTTTGCCTCTAGCCAGCTGTGGGGACAGCTGAAGTTGCCTTTAGTTGGTCTGCTGTTAAAATGATATTATAATGGCCTTGTATGAAGAATTGACAGTACCTCCCAGATAGTGTTGATTACAGTGTGGTCAGAGGCTCAGATCTTCCCATCTCTAGTTTAGTGTAAGGTGACTCTGGGCCTCCTGACTACTAATTGTTAGGTAAATTGTCAAGAATTCATATGGAGTCTGCTGTACAAAAATTCTATTAAATCAGCCAGTCAGTGCCAGCTTCTATCCATCTTTCCTCTCATATGGTTCTGGCCCAATTATCATAGGAGACTTTGGTCATGTACTGTTCTGGTTCCACTGTTGTGTGTAGTGAATTATTCTAAAATAATTTTTGCTTGTTCCTACCAGTAGGTTCCTTTGATTCCTATTTTACTTCATTGTCAAATTTTAATATGGCTCCTTCCAGATCCCATTACTTATGTCATATTTTCTGTCATGTTACCTCTTTGAATCCTAAATCCTACATGCAAGTTGACAAGTAAATAAACTTGAGAAGATCTCTTATCTCAAAGAGGGCTTTCCCTGCATAATTCAGGAATGTCTCCATGATGGAAATAAATTAATCCCTACTAAACTAAACTAAACTAATCCTAAATAAATAAACAAATATATAAAATATGGTAAATAAAGATATAATAGTTACAAATAAATAAATAAATACTATGTGTAAATATGTGTGATATTAAGTAAATAGATGAATAAATAAATATTGTAAAGGAAAGCAATGAAATAAAAACAAAAGCAAATTTACCAACCAAGCCTCAGTTTAACTAAGGAAAGCACCCACACAGACCTAAAAGCTCTGGTGAATAGCTTGCATTCAGCCCACCAAAAAGTTTAATTTACTTCTCCTTTGTGAGCTCATGCACCTGTCAGCAGTATTATGAGGCATCACCTCACAAAGGAAAAGCAAAGCAAACTGATTAGCCGAATGAATGCTACTCAGAGTTTTATCTATTTTTCAATATTGGTAGAAATGTAAATACAAAATCCTGCTGATGCATTTGGTGGAATCAGAGGATGAAGTAACAAGAAAAATGCAACAGAAAAATTAGTGTCT
>JANHFT010007657.1:42085-58541 GCA_032467955.1 Pseudoxenodon macrops | reverse complement strand
ATTAAATCAGTGAGGACCTGGACTGAGGAGGCAAAGTTAAAGCTACAGGCCTGTTTTGACTGCACAGACTGGAATATGTTTGAAGATACCTCTGCTGGTATCAAAGTGAAAAAAGAGTAGAACCCTTCTTGTGAGACATATCTCTGAAGACAACCTTTGGATATCGAAATAGAATTTGTGGGTTTAGAACAGAGATCAGGAGAAAAGAGAATTGCATTAAGGAACAAAAACCAAAAACAAATAAGAGTTTTATGTAATGTTATATTGCAATATGATATATGATATATGATATATGATATATCATATGATATATGATATATGATATATCATATATCATATATGATATATCATATATGAGTGATGGCTAACCTTTTTGCTATCACGTGCAAAAGCAAGGGGAGCATCGGAGGTCATGTGTACACGTGCCCACACCCATAATGCAATGCCCTTCCCCCTTGCATGCGTGCACAACCACCCCTGCACTTCCCTAGCCCCCCTGCGCATGTGTGCAGGCCTCACTCCATTTCCAAACTTCCGGTTGGCCCATTGAGTCCATTTTTTGCCCTCCCCAAGCTTCCAGAGGCTTTCCTGGGGAACCTGGGAAGGGTGGAAAGAGCCTCCCCCACCCCCTGGAAGGGCAAAAATCAGCTGGCCATCACGCGCATGCATGCTGGAGCTGACATGTGACACGTTGCCCTATGTCTGCTCCAGAATGCATGTTCAGATATGGCTCTGCGTGCCACAGGTTCTCCATCATGGTGATATATGATATACGATGTGAATAACCAGTTGGATGGAAAAGGAATTTGCAGTAATATATCTCATAAGGAGAAACTCAGAGGGGAAAAAAAAAGATTCAAAATGTTTAAAGAGAGTTTGCCTTAACAAACTCACTAGTAAGAGGACTGGAGGTCATTATTACCGTGTTTCCCGGAAAATAAGCCCTCCCTGAAAATATTTAAATGGATGCACAGCCAGTCCCTACCATTTCCTCTGGCTAAGGTTAGGGAGACAGAGCTGAAAATCAGGCAAGGTGGCAAGAGGAGCCCCGTCTTGCTCCACGTGACCCAAAATAATAAGACCTCCCCGAAAATAAGGCCAAGTGCTTATTTTGGGGTTCAAAAAATAAGACAGAATCTTATTTTACGGGGAAACACGGTACCTATATTCTTCCATCAAGCTCCTTATTTGAAATCTGTACAGCCTTGCTTTATCAATCCTGGCCTTACAGGGATGCTTGAATATTCCTAAATCTAAACTAAGACTGTTAATATTTCCAGGGGGGAAAAAAGAATGCTCACAAAACTCAATATCCACCCAAGCTCTGTGAATTTTTTTGCATCCTCTTCATCTCATCAGCATGTACAGAAAGCAGGTTTTGCAACAAATGTTCAGAGGATGCGTTGGTAATGCACATGAATTTAGAGAACGAAGCAGATCACTGGATATGAATGTGAGTATATATAAATCTTGCATTATATGTAATCAGAGGTGGGTTCTGAATCTTCTTACTGCTGGTTCGCTCAGGGTCGCGCCTCGAGCATGTGCACAAAGCGTGTGCACGCGGCAATAAAAACTAGCTTCTGCGCATGCACAGAAGCAAAATCCAAAATGGCGGCACCCATGGAGCCACCAACAGAACTGGCTCCGTGATGACACCGCGGAGTTACTATCTACTCTATAGAACCTGTAGGAACCCACCTCTGGATTGCAGGACACAATTCTATCCGCTTGGATGACTGCAATAGGTTTTGTGTGACATATTTGGGTCCACATTAAAAACCGCATGACACTTCACAGAAAGCACAAATAATTGTCAATGGATGTCTAAAAAGACTCTGTGAGATATAAAAAGGGACAAAATAGGGATGCCCACTGCCTTCTGTCCTGTTTGTTTTAGTTATTGAAATATTGAACACAGATATAAGGCAAGATGAGAGAATTGTGGGAGTAAAGGTTGTAGTACCCTAGCAGATTTTAAGGTTAATAATCAGAATATAAAGTTGTCCACAAAAACATGAAAGTAGAGAATCAAACAGAATTGATGAAGAAAATGAGATTTCAGATTGATAAACAAGTAAAGTATCTGTGTATCACCATCACAAATATACACTAACTACATGTTATTTCAAACTTACTAAGTTAAGACAGGGAATTAAGTTTTTAAAAATATATATTAAGATGGGAGAAATTACAATTATTGTTGCTGAGGAGAATTTCTGTAATAAAAATGAATATTTTTACTATTTCCCTTCTACTAAACACAAAAATAGAAACAACCAGTGGGTGACTAAGAAAGTGGGGAGGAAATATTTGGGCAGGTGTTGTAGATAGTGTATGAATGGGCAAGGAAAGCTTGGATAAGGTTTGGATAGTCAAAAAGTTATAAAACCAACTAGAAATGCAAAAGGTGGGGGAAATATGTGAAGAGGCCCAGGTGGCTCTCAGAAAGAGGAAGTGCAGAACTGTTAAGAGTAGAGCAGCAACAAAAATTTGGAGACAAAGGACAAATGAAACAAGATAGAGAGAATGAATCGAAATACAGTGGATCCAGTGTGGGCAAAGCAGCAGTAGCACCAGTAGTGAGATCCTGCCAGTTTAATAACTTGGTTGGCAATTGTGCGCTGCGCACACATGCACAGTTTTACGAAAATGTACCTTCCGCGTTTCTGCTGCAGAGTAACACAGCTGAGGTGCGGCACACGAATCAGCTGAGAAGATATAGGTCAGTAAAGCGCAGGGGTGGGCGAGCCCACCTGATCATCAGAGCGAACTGGTTCACTACCAGCTGACCGTCGGAGCTACCGGTCCACTCAAACTGACCTGAACCAGTACAATCCCACCCCTGAGTAGGATGGCACGGGGTAATGGTAGCAGCAATCGGGTTGAGTAACTGATGGGACCGAAAATTGTTGCAGACCACAATCAACTTCTCATTGGGCTGTATTTGGGCTGAGACTGCATATCTTATGTTTCTGGTTTCTGTCTTCATCATCTCTTCTCCAACCTAAGCCTGTGATGACGAACCTACGGCACGTGTGCCACAGGTGGCATGCAGAGCATTGCGAGGCACTGCCGTATGTCCAGCTGATTTTTGGCTTTCTAGAGGGTGGGGGAGGCCATTTTCACCCTCCCCAGGCTTCAGGAAAGACTCCGGAGCCTGTGTTTGGTGAAAAATGGCCCAATGGGCCTATCAGAAGCTTGGAGGCTTCATTGAGGCCTGCACGCATGCGTGGGGGAGCAGGGCAGAGGGGACGGTGGTTGTATGCGCATGTGTGGGGAGAGAGCATTGCATTATGGGTGTGGACACACAAACACGCGACCCCTCCATGCGCTCCCCCCCTTTTTGGTACACAATAGCAAAAAGGTTAGCCATCACTGACCTAAGCCCTGCTTCTAAAACAATTAAGATCTTCTACCTATCAGCTCATCTGATATCTTCCTCAGATCTTTTTGTTAGCTGTCTTTCCCACTTAATAAAGAAAGCATCAATTTTAAGGTTTCATGTTTTCTTTCATTCTTTGTATTTTTATGAAGTTGACAGATGAATAATTCTAGACTGAAAGAGGTACAAAGTATTTT
The DNA here is from genome assembly GCA_032467955.1 of Pseudoxenodon macrops. NCBI lineage: Eukaryota > Metazoa > Chordata > Lepidosauria > Squamata > Pseudoxenodontidae > Pseudoxenodon > Pseudoxenodon macrops. The sequence continues at coordinate 54,959 of JANHFT010007657.1, read as the reverse complement.
TGTTGCATTATGGTTCTTTTTTATAAGAAAAGTTGCAATGATTTAAAAATAAAAAAAAGAGTCCACCTTCTTTCCATTAAAACTTTCTAAGGTCTTGGAGCAATGCTACGACATTTAGCATCGGAGCCTTACCTAAGCTTTTAGAGGTCTGTAAGGGGAGTGCATAAGTGCACCAATGTGCCTACCATCGCTGTCCTACTGTCTCCATTTATTCGTACCCTATGCTCATATTTATGTTCTTATACCTGTTATCTTGTACATGTTCAACAAACTAAGTAAATAAAAAATAAAAAATAATCATGTTTGCCTCTTTATTATAGCAACACACATCTCCCTTTCTGCTCCCTCTATCTACATTTCCCATCTTTCCATTAGCCATTTGTCTAGCCATTAGTCTTCCTAAGTCTAAGAAACTAAGCTCTAGGGAAGGCTTCACTGAATTAAGATGAAAATAATGGAAAAAGCTTGCTCCATGAAGGATGCTTGGAACTTTTGCTGAATTATTTGACAACCATAATCTGATCCAGACAAGGGTTATACTTGGAAAAGGCATACGAGATGGAATAATAAAGATTCCATTCTTAAATTAATGGAGATAATGGGAATGATTCAAAATGAAGAAAATATAAAAAGATATGAACCTGTCATTGATCAATACAAGAAGAATCATTTCCACTTTCCCATTTCATCTTCTAGTATTCCATTTCTCTTTAGTTTGCTTATTCAGATCTACAGTAATTTTTTTTTCTACACGAAACTCTAGTTGCTTCCACACATCATGCAATTTAATGCAATATGCTTTTATATTTTGGCTTAGCATATTTTAAGAAACAAGTCATCGTAATTGATACATAATGGTTCATATGGCTGTGCAATGTGTGAATCTTAACAACTGTGCTTTATTCAACAAACCATGATTAAGTAAGCTATGGCTTAATACAATGCAGATTAAGTTTTGGGAACGGGATGATAATTAGAAGTCTGTTTCATGGTTTGTATCAGATCCTAGTAGCCCAGATATTAGAAGGCAACAGATTTTACTTACATCTCAGAATTAAACTACATGTTATATTCAATATCTAGAGTGTGCCTTCCTTTTCTTAAAAGTGAGCATGTTGTGTGTGTGTGTGTGTGTGTGTGTGTGCGTGCGCGCGCTATGACCTGGGGCCATGTCCCAAGTGGATCAACCCTTTTCCTGTTTCTTCCTAGGCTGGATCTCCTTCCTAATTAGCCACTCAGTGACTCACTATCCAATCTACAATCAGAAGAAGATATTCCTACCAACTGCTGTCCAGAAATGGAAAGTAATAGCTGAGGAAGAAAGAATTAGCACAGCCTTTACTGTACACGACTGTTTACAGGCTTATCCCATTAAAAACAAGAAAGGAAAAATCAGCAGACCAATGAAAAAGAAAGCCACACTTATATACATAGTACAGGTAGTCCTCCACTTACAAAAGTTCATTTAATGACCGTTTGAAGTTACAATGGCACTGAAAAAAGTGACTTATCACCATTTTTCAAACCTATGAATGCTGCAGCATCCCCATGGTCACGTGATCAAAATTGCTTGGCAACTGATTCCTATTTATGATGGTTGCAGTGTCCCAGGGTCATGTGATCCCTTTGGGACCTTCTGACAAGCAAAGTCAATGGGGAAGCCAGATTCACTTAACAACCGGGTTATTAATTTAACACATTTGTTCATTCCAGTTCTGGAATGATTCACTTAACAAACATGGCAAGAAAAGTAATAAAATGGGGCAAAACTCACTTAACAAATTTCTCACATAGCAACATAAATTTGGGGCTCAATTTTGATCATAAGTTGAGGATTACCTGTAGAAGAAATTTCACCCCCTTTTGTGTATATAATTTAATTTATGAACATTGCTTTACAAGAAGTACAAGAAAATTACCTGGATCTCCCCGTCGTCCAGGCTTTCCTCTTCTTCCTGGTGGACCTGTGAAGGAAAAAAATGATTTATTTAAATCATTTCTTACTAATACGTCTTTAAGTAAAGAATATTTCATTTAAACCCTGGTTAGACAAAAAGATCCCATGATGGTAACCATAGAATGGCATCATGTGGTCTATTATTCTTAAACAGCAAGCCTATATCTAATTTATTTATTTATTACATTTATTTGCCTCACATGTCACCATGGTGCTACTCTAATACAGATATAGACTTATTTATTTAAATTTATGTAGCCACTCACTCTCAGTGAGCAGCTTACAAATGATAAAAATCCAATATAAAAAGAATTAAAAACAATAAACCTCACCTCCATGGTGACAACACACAACAAGCCACTTGATGGGCTCTGTCTCACTCTGGATTCCCCAGGCCCATTGGCAGAATCAGGATTTCAGGGCCTTATAGAAAAGTGTCAAAGTGGGGGCAAGTCTAACCTCTGTAGAGATGATGTGCCAAAGGGAGGGAGCCATCATATTCTAGTATATATGGCTTCCCATTCATGACACCGAGTGGCTCAAAATGTTCAAAAATTATAAAACAAAAACAAAACCAATGCACATAAACAGCAACCAGGGTAAAAATAAACCCATTCATCAATGTTCAGGCTCAGCCACATCTCCTGACCCCCAGGAGTGCTGACTCGGTTCTTTTAGTTAAATTCAGTTCAGATATCTTCTTTCTGAATAGACTATATATCTAATTTGTATCCAAACTAGGATCAAATAGATTAGAAATGGAATGAAATCTGCTGGGCATCACTGCTTCATATAAATATATATATATATTTATTTACACACACACATATAAATAAATATCCATGATGTTTTCCTTTTAGGCTGCAAACGTTGAACAGAATTAACAACGTTGCTTCCTGCAAAAGCCCATGTGGCTTTGCTCCTCTTATGGAGGGGCCAATCATCTCTAAGCCTTACTCCCGAGTCATCCCTTTTGTTTTAACTGTTCTTGCCTTCTGGCAGCACTGCACATGCATGCACTAGGACAGGCTCCCCCTGTTCCTCTGCCTCTCTGATGTCTGCCTCTGGAGGCTCCGGAGTCTGCACATAACTCCCAGATGGCCCTGGCCCCATCTCTGCCTCCGACGCAGAGCCCTCGTCTGAGCCTTCTCCAGACTCCAGGACTGGCCCATGTTCCTCCCCAGCCTCCTCACTATGCTTCAAGCTCCGCAGGCTGGAGGGACCACAACAGCTGAGGAGATGTAAGCTGAGCCCGAAGGAGGGTTCAAACACATCATCAGTCTCCTTGCGCTCACGAGATAACTAAGTTCAGTCTACCTTGAATTCCATTGACTCTTATCTACCACCAATTTGCTTTGACCCTTAGTTCTGATTTTTGTAGAGACCTTAAGCTTGTACTAAATCTTTATACCCATTTGAACTGCCCGGATCTTCTGATTTCCCTGGCACTTGACATGAAACAGTAATATGGGATAAGTCAAACAAAAATAACTTCTACACTAACACTATTCTCTATGCCTCCCTATATCTTTCTGCCTTTGCAATAGGATAGAAAAGAATTCTTTATTGGCCAAGTGTGATTGGACACACAAGGAATTTGTCTTTGGTGCATGTGCTCTCGGTATATAAAAAGACAAGATACATTTGTCAAGAATCATAAGGCACAACACATAATGATAGTCATAGGGTACAAATAAGCACTTATATGCTGCTTCATCTGTTGAGTTTTGTTCCTGAAACTTATCACCTCTCCAAGGAGCTCACTAATTCTATCCAGCCACATTTTTTCCAGTTTCTCCTTTCCTCTTGACCTCATATGTCTATTTTGCAGTTCAGTATTCTTTTATGTCATCTACTGCATATGACCAAACCATCACTGTATACCTCCTTCATATTTGTCACTCAGTTTTGTATTCAATTCACATACATTTAGCAGCCATTGAACTTATCTCCTGTATTTAGATAAATATTAATTCTTTGCAATAAACCTACATGCTACCAGTGTGTGCACATCTTGAAATGTCTGCATCCACTTTACCATTGTTACTAAATACAAGGTGAAGGTGAGTACAATATTATTCTGCTGTTGTTTACTATCATTTAATACACAGTTATTTTCTCTGTCAAACATCTTAACATGATATAATTTTCCAGATCCAGGCTCTCATTAGATCATAAGAACCACCTAACATTTGCTACTGTAGCAGCAGCAGTAGTAATAATAGTAGTAGTAGTAAACTTTATTATGACCACTGACCAATTCAGAAACAAAAATAAATCCACATCTTAGACAGCAAGTAAAAACCACAGCAAAACTTAATTATAACACTCATGCGGTCAAACTATGGCATATTTTACAAACGGTAAGACAAAAGTTAGCCACATGCAGAGAAATAAAACCACACAAATCAGATGGTTTACAATTGTAAATAAAATGGGTCTGGCTAAACCTGGAAATTTGACTAGAGGTGTAATTAACAATTTTTAAAAAGCATAAGATATGTCAGAATCTACCTCTCTTACACATACAGCTGCAGACACACACAGAGTAAAACTTGGCTAAGAATGATTAGACTTAAAACTTCTAAGTAAAATGCATTTACAAATTGCAACAGAGTATAAATATTTTTTAACCTAACAGTGAATCATATCAATTTGTACCCATGAACTTTGTCATTAATGTATCTTTGTGTGGTCAATAGGTAAGGTCGGTGGCCCTGCATTTTTTAACAAGAATAACTGCCTCAAAGGCCAGTGTCAAAACATCAAATAACAAGTGTGCTTCCTTAAAAAAAAAGCCACTCTAAGCCGAGACCAGTTTCACACTTTAAGTAGTAGTTTATGTCTTCTCGCCTATATTGTTGTTAAGCTGTTTTAACAGCAGAGGAAATAATATGAACGTTCTGGATTATGAAACATTCTCAGTCTATGAAATATTTGAATTGCCAGAAGTGTTTCCATTCTACATATGTGAGTTTATTACCCAAGGCGTGGAGATTCCATCTGAAGTACAAACAACACTTGTTAATAATCGGCATGCAATTCTGTCCATAAGGGCAAAGCAGGACTCCTTTTTCTGGGAGCAAAACGGAGAGCATTTTTCTTAATCCCATAAACCTCCATGATGGCAGCATTGTGTTTAGAGGATTACTAGGAATTCATCAAAGACGCTTTATGGATACAAGTCAGGGCACTTCTTGTCTGTCTTTCCTAAACCTTAACCAGGCTGCAAGCTCAGATATAAAATGTTAACAGATATGCACTACAAGGCAGGACTGTGCAGATACTTCAGAATTCAGGAGAGGACATAAACTATTTCTTTGCCAACTGTTAAAGCAGCCATGTCTTTCCAAAGATGCATAGATGAAGGTAAATGTGAATAGTTTTAAAGAAGCCATACCAACTACTGAGTCATGAAACACTCTGCAGCAGAGTATTTTTTTTATTCTGTGGTTGCAGTACCACAACTGTTTTTTCTTAGGACCAGATAATAGCACCACTATATCACAGACTTGATCATTAAATGAACTGTATCAGAATGCAATCTGTGTGATTTGGAACGTATGTTTTTCAAACATATAATTACTTTTATTTACAGTTGCATGCAATATAGACTCTTTATTCATCATGTTGAATCATGTTTGTGTGAAGTCTTTGCATCTGACTAAATCTAAAATGCTGGAGGTTGCAAAGTATGCAAGTGGTTCACACATCACCTTATGGTTCAAACCAGCTCTATTTTGACATGTGCAGAGCATCAAGCTTTGGAAAAGAACTACACATGTCTTTTTCTAAAGACAGTTGCAACACAATTGGCTGAAGTAGGGGGAAAAAAGTCTTGGTAAGTGAATCCATATGAAAACCTTTTTTCAATATAGAGACTGAGACTGTAGTTGCCAAGTGGTTCAAGAAATTGCTAGCTGCTTCCCACCCACCCCTTGTCCTCTTAAGACTACCTAGGGCCGAGATATAGTGGCAGATAGACTATTTGAGATCAGAGATCATAGCACAAGTTTCAATAATTTTTTTCCTGTTGCTGTGCACGTATATAATTTGAGCTTGGTTGGAGATGTGAAAGTAAGAAAGCCATTTTTTGTATTCTGTAAATGTATAAAGCCCAACCTGTTCTGAATCATAAGAACATGTTCTGTGCTTAAATTGATTAGTGAAGGAATTCAGCCCTGTTCAACATTCCTTTGCTAAGTGTGTTTGCCAGTTGAAAACTGAGGTATTAGAGTTAAATTTGGTACATGTGTTATGGCCATTATTCTATATCTCAAAAGAAACTCAACTTGATTTTTGCATCCATGTGGAATACGGATGTCATATTCAAATAAAATGCTATTTTACTTGAAGACTGAAACTTCACAGTGGAAGTTGACATGTTGGACCCTGCTCTATTTTACCATGAAAAAAACCCCACTTTAATGACTTCTGTAATCAAACACAATCCTTACCCATGGTTCTGATCCCCAAAGAGGCTGTACACTGGCCATGACCTTGCACGATTCCTTGGTGATTTCCTCTTCTGAAAGCCTCTAAGTTTCAGTTTATACAGTCAGGAGAAAACTGTGACAGAATTGTATACAGGAACTGGAGTTAAGCTCCTTCCATCAACTGTAGAAGGGCTGATTATCTACAATATATATGAGAAAGAAAGAGCCATTCCTATTTCTGAAAATCAGGTCCCTCCTAAAGGCCTGAGGCACAATACAAAGCTTATCCTCCACATAATTTCCGATCAGGACTTTCTTCTCAGGCATGGGAACTCACAGCACACGTCTATTGAAAATTTCATTTACAGCCTGATAATCATCGTTCGATAATCCACATAACAGTCTTCTAGCTGCTTTGGTACGGTAATTATTTAGCTACCATACCAAAGCAGCTAGAGGACTGTTATGTGGATTTCTTTCTGCAAATGAAATTTTCAATAAATGGGTGCTGAAAGTTCCCATGCCTGAGGAAAAAATCCAGATCAGATTTATATCCAACTTTCTCCATGTTCTTGAGGTGGCTTATGTAGGAAACTAATTTTATCCTCACAACATCCACCTGAATTAAGTAGCGCTGCAGTGAGAGTCACCCTGGAAATTTCCATGGAAGAAACTGGACTTGATCTAGTCTGTCCTTACTTTAATACCTTAACAGAGTAACAAAAAAAGAATGTACGTTGGAAGTCTTCTAACCCAACTCCCTGCTTAAGCAAGAGATTCTATACCATTTCAGACAAATGGTTGAACAATCTCTTCTTAAAAATCTCAAGTGTTGGAGGCAAGCCATTCCACTGACTAATTGTTCTGACTATCAGGAAATCTTTCCTTAGTTTCCTTAGATTGGTTCTCTCCTTGATTAGTTTCCATCCATTGCTTCTTAAGCATCATACTACCCTGTTTCCCATCAGACGTGCATCTGGATTAATATATTTTTGTCTTATGTTTGAGGACAGAATTATGGTAATCTTATGTTCCATCCTGTCTTTCTTTTTGAGTGAAATCCCATGAGAAATAAAAAGCATCTTTGATGAGAATGAAGCCTATAAAAGTAGATGACAAAGATAAAAATGATAAGATTGGAACACATTAATTTGCTGAAATTGTCCTCCTAATAATAGAAGAGGAAGATGTAACCAGCAAACACAGGATGAGCAATGAGGCATCCGGAATTCATTCAATTCTCAAATTGTCTATCCCTATTCCTTGTATTCCTTTTCAACTAAAGCTTTTGCAACCTGATAATAACTTTCCACTATTTTGAGGAAAAAACGCATGAAAATTATGATATAAACTCTGAAATCATAATTTAATTTAAATTATCAAGAAACCCTGTTTCCAGTTTACCCACTTTACGATTCTTGATACATTCTGTATCTCTCCAAATTCAGGTGGTATTTGTTCAGTAGAAATATTTCTCAGAAAAATAAACAGCTGCTCTAACATGTCTTTTACTTTTAGTACATTCCACATTTTGGCAAAATCTACACAGTCAAAGGTCTTGCTGTAACTAACAGAGCAAAGCTAAACTCTTTCTCCATTACCTCCTCATGCTAATTATCTGATCTGGTCCCTCTGCTTTTTCCGAACCTGCTTATATATTTTTCATTTTACTTTCAATTAAAAAAAAAGGTAATGGAATCCTTGCAGATTTTAAGCTGTAGTCATTGCCGACTATAGGGGGCAGTGCTCATCTTCCTTTCAAGGCCATTCAGTCAGCGCTGTCCAAAAACATTTCCACAGTCATGTAGCCAGCATAACATCTTAGAGCACTATTACCTTCCCACCAAAGTGGTATTTACCTGTGTTTCCCTGAAAATAAGACTGGATCTTATATTAATTTTTGCTCCAAAAATGAATTAGGGCTTATTTTTGGGGTAGGGCTTATATTACGAACATCCTGAAAAATAATGTTATGGCTTATTTTCCGGTTGGAACTTATTTTTGGGGGAAACAGAGTATTTGCATGCTTTTGAACTGTTAGGCTGGCAGGAGCTGGGGCAAGAATGGGAGCTCACCCTGTTATAGCACTTAGGTCTCAAATCTGGGCTGCCAGCTTTTCAGTTGACAAGCCCAGCGCCTTAATCGCTAAACCACCACACCTCGCCTTTACTTTCAATGTATGTGTCTAATCTTAATAAGATATCAAGTCAACTTATTTGATAAATTCATGCAAGGATATATTAATTTGCACATCACTAGCATCTTCCTTTACGTACCCCAATCTTTTCCAACTTCTTATTCCAGAACAATTGACACTGACATATTAGTAGTTCAGCTGCATCTTCTCCTACAACTTAAATGTTTTTTTACATTTTAGCTGTCTCTTTGAAACTAATGTATTACCTTTATAATAGTCAGTTTCTGAATATATTCTCTTTTAATAATCGTTTCTAAAATCAGAATCTTGGCAGCATCTTTTCAGACCAACACATTTTATTAACAGGCATGAGTTCCCTGAAGCTTATTTTTAATAAAATATATTAGTCTTATGCCAGCTCCTCCTGGTTTTTGACAACCACAGACTAACATGGCTCTCTTTCGCCAATTGTCCATAAATTAGCTTGCAAACTGTATGTGTGTGTGTATGTACACAATCTCTAATACATATATTATATTCCTTCCAGTTTTCTTTTCTAATATATATTTCAAATTTTAAACATTTTATTAGATTATAAGATAAGATACAAAATACAAAAGGAAATAGGAAAGCGGTGGGGGGAAGGGGGGAAGATAAATGAAGAAAGGTTGGGGAAAAAGTGTTGACTTCTGACTTCCTCTGCTGCAGTAAAATAAGGCATCAACATTTATTTATTTATTTAAATTAGTCAAGCATGTATAGGATAACAGATATAAGTATAAACATGATTATGAATACATGAAATGGATATGTGAAATGGATACGAATAAAAGGGAACAGGGATGGTAGGCACACTGGTGCGCTTATGCATGCCCCTTAAACACCTCTTAGGAATGGGGTGAGGTCTACAGTAGACAGTCTAAGGTTAAAGATTTGGGGAAGAAACCACATAGTCAGGTAGTGCATTCCAGGCATTGACCAACTCTGTTGCTGAAGTCCTATTTTCTGCAATCGAGTTTGGAGCGGTTTACCATAAGTTTGTATCTATTGTGTGCTCGTGTATTGTTGCGGTTGAAGCTGAAGTAGTCATTGACAGGGAGGACATTGTAGCAGATAATTTTGTGTACTACGCTTAGGTCTAGCCAGGGGGGAATAAAACAAGTTTTGTACAATAGCTCTTTTTCTCGCCAAAAGATGGGACAAATTTTCTGTTCCACTTTGAGTATGTATTTAAATGTGTAGTTTTTTTTCTAAAAGTACAAATCAAAGGTGATTTATTTGCAATGTAGCTGTTAATGAAGATAACATTAACAGCATCAGAATAATATTGATTAGGTATTCCAAGGTCCTAGGATCACCTTTTACGACCTTTTGACAAGCAAAATCAATGGGGAAGCCATATCCACTTAACAACTGTGATAAGAAAGGACGTAAAATGGGGCAAAACTCACATAACAAGTGTCTTACTTATCAAGAGAAATTTTGGCTTGTGAGTTGAGGACTATCTATAGTGACCTTTGTACAGTGGTGAAATCCAATTTTTTTTACTACCCGTTTTGTGGGCGTGGTATGGCTTGGTGGGCGTGACTTGGTGGGCGTGGCAGGGGAAGGATACTGCGAAATCTCCATTCCTTCCCCACTCTGGGGCCAGCCATAGGTGGCATTTGCAGTTCCCCAAACTACTCAAAATTTCTGCTACCGGTTCTCCAGTACCTGTCAGAACCTGCTGGATTTCACCCCTGCCTTTATATAAAGAAAGTTTGAAGACAGAAAACATTAAACGTAGTATGATAAGTTTAACAGAAAGGTGTTATTTATAATATATATATAGACGGGCAGTTATTAAATTAAAGCTCTATATAACTTTAATCAGAGATACCCAGCACAGTACACTCAGTTATTTTCATGGTAATTTTTTATTTTTTTAAAATTTCAATAGCAACATCTCATCTATAAATGCTAATATAGGTTTAAAAGAAATTGAAAAAGAAGAAAAGAATACCCAAAATAATATAAATGTTTAATTTATGAGTTGCCCTTTCCTTGTTCTCCAACCGATTTATAGCGCCTATTGCGGTAATCTTTAGAAATTATGCTTTAAATGTTTGTATTTACTTTGTTGTGTAATGAATAATATATAATATATATATGGGAGCCATTCTTGCTTAAATGTAGTTAAACATCTGCTAAGTATGTACACTGCTAGTTTTGCGATAGCTGAATATTCTCCAAGGTATTCTTGAGGCTGGTGCTGGTAAGGAAGAAACATCAAATAAACATAGTTTATGTGTAGTTTTTTTTTTTCCTTTGAAAATATAGAAGTCATAAAAGTCAGGAGAATATTGGTTTAACCAGATATATAGAAACTGTGAAGAACGTTCTTTAGACAAAAAAGTACAGAATCCCGCTGCTACCTTTGCCGCTATTTTACCAATGGTCGATAGATTTATAGGTGAGAAAAACCAGCCTGTGAAATCTGACAATATTAGACCAAAATCAGGTCTAGGACACCTTGCTGTGGTCAACTCATCAAGGTCAACTCACTGTGGGAGAACTTGCCACGGGACAGGTGCTACAGCAATATCAAAGAAATGAGGGGAGGGGGAAATAGAATTATTAAAGAAAGGATGTGTTGTGCTCTGTCCCCTCCAGCAGCCGAATCAGCAGAGGAGGCAACGTAGGTGTCAGGGTCAGCATCCAGGTAATCTAAGAGCTTGGAGGGAAAAGAGGGAATGGAGCTGGCAGAGAGAGAGAGACAGAGGCGGAGCCTGGGCCATCTGTCATCTCTCAGATGGAGAGTCAATAGCCCCCAGGTTTGGAGGTGACTGATGAGGAAGAGGAACAACAGCTGGGTCCAGTGCCTCACGCGTGGATGCATAGAAGGCAGAGGAGGCAGAGGAGAGGAGAGCAGTGGAAATCAATGGGCTGATCCTTGGAAAAGAAGAGCCACCACTGCTAGTGAAGCAGCACCCTAGTTCTGGGGATAAAAGGCAGGGGGTGGAGATGAATAGATGTGGCAGACAACTATTCATCTCCCAGCTGGACGGACCTGTTAGCCTGCGGTGAGAAAGGAACTGTTTGTCAGGGCTGTTGACACTCCTAATAATGGAACCTTTGAGTTAATTTCAGAAGGTTATTATCATGTGTGGGGAGCTGGGTCAGAATGCAAAAGGAGGGACACAGTGAAATGTGAATGACAACAATTAAAATAATTTTAAAAATTGTTTTAAATAATTACATTGAATTGTTGAATTATTCTGTATGGCAAGTGTTCCTGCGATGAGTTGGCTGTAGGAGGTTGGCCATGGCGAGTTGACAGCGGTGAGTTGACCATGATGAGTTGGCCACAGCAAGTTGGCCATGGCGAGTTGTCCCATTCTGACCAAAATATGTCCTTCAATCTTCTGATTTTCTTCACCTTTTGTTTTGAAACAAATAGCCTAAAGAAGTGGGAAGGCCTATCCTGCACCCATACCACCAATAAAATAAGCGCCAATAACAATGTTGGCATTGAAGAAAAAGTCAACTGAGATGTACAAGTTCAGCATGGAGCACTATCTTGTCTTTTGCTCCAGGCACTTAGTCTCGCTCCGATGACACGTCCATTCTTGATCTCCTTTGGAGGTTCTCATCAAGTGTGGATTCTGGAGCCTTTTGCTGCTGGTTCACTCAGGGTGGGTGCTGAACACACGCGTGCACACAGCAATCAAAAATCCAAGATGGCGGCGCCCACAGGGACACCGACGGAACTGGCTCTGTGATGTCATCACCAAGCTACTAACAGTTTTAAAGAACCGGTTAGAACCAGTAGGAACCCACCTCTGGTTCTCACCACAGATCTTCCTGCCTTTTGGAAAAGTACACAAAACTCAACAGCCTTCGGTTGTGCTGTTTCTTTCTTCACTGCCCTTTTGGGAAGTGTCATGGTCTCCAGTTGGTTCTAATCTGTTTTCCATCTCCACCCCCAAGGACCAAACCGAGGGAAAGTCTGCTCTCTCTTTGTCCCACGAATCAGCCCTGCCATAAATTCTACTTACATCCAGCAAAAACCCAGACACCCAATTAAAGCTATAATCCTATAAACCTGTCAGCAATCAAACAGGCTTCTTAAAATCAAGGAAGACAGCTTGCTTTAAATCAATACATCTAGGCAACAATTTGCAGTTTGTAGGATGTTCTGACACAGCATCTTTGGGCTTCTTCTCAGCTTAAAAGGGAAACTTTTTAATATATATATATATATATTTGAGGTTTTTTTCACGGGTACCTGTATGTAGGTATTTTGTTGTTCGGGTTCTTTCCCGTGTAAATTTAAAGGTGTTATTAGTACAACGTTTCGGTAAA
>JANHFT010007657.1:21308-33716 GCA_032467955.1 Pseudoxenodon macrops | reverse complement strand
AAGAAAGAAAGAAAGAAAGAAAGAAAGAAAGAAAGAAAGAAAGAAAGAAAGAAAGAAAGAAAGAAAGAAAGGAAAATCTAAACCTGGTAAGGAAGTCGGAAAAAAACCAGACCAGAAGAACCCGGTGGCAAATCCCGCTCCTACTGATGGCCAAGACAGACCCACGGAAGATCCACCAGAACTCTTGAACTCTCGGAGGCTTTGGCCTTCTTAGACTAACTACCCGGGGAAGGGAGGAGATGGGAGGGGCTCCAGGTTAGGAAAAGAGTATCTAACTCGCTCCCTTGGACTCCAACTTCGCCCACACCTGCGTTTGGAGCCCTGCGGAAAACAAAGGCGAACGAAGCGGCGATTTGAAGCGACGGGCCGAGCTCCTCCTCCTCCTCCTCCTCCTTGGCTTCTGTAGTGAAGCCTGCAGGCAGCTACCGGGGAGTAACTTCTTGAATTCTTCGGATACTTTCTTCTCGGGATCCCCCTTCCAGGAGAGGCAGGTGTAGCCAGGGGCTGCGTAACTCACCGCCGAACGCTTAGAAGGCTTCCTCCTCCCTCCGTGGCCAAGGCAGGCCGCCGCCGCCGCCGCAGAGAGAGACGGACCGCAAATGCTGCAATTTTTCCCGCAGAGCAGAGCAAGTTAAGGCACGCGAGCGAGCTGGTACATTGTCGGAGGGAGAAGCGAGAGCGGTTTCCGCGGTTTCCGAGGAAAAGGTAAGAAGTTCGTCGGAGCAAAAAGCGAATCTTCCTTCCTTCCTTCCTTCCTTCTTCCGTTCCTCCTTTTCTTCCTTCCTTCCTTCTTCCGTTCCTCCTTTCCTTCCTTCCTTCCTTCCTTCCTTCTTTCTTTTCCTTTCCTTCCTCCCTCCGTTCCTCCTTTTCTTTCCTTCCTTCCTTCTTTCCTTTCCTCCCTCCCTCCGTTCCTCCTTTTCCTTCCTTCCCTCCCTCTGTTCTTCCTTTCCTTCCTTCCTTCCTTCCTCCTTTTCTTTCCTTTCCTTTTTCAATTTCAACCCACAGGATATTTTCTGCCCACCAAAGTAGTGACAGAAAATAAATAGGGCCAGGTCTTCCTGTCCCAGTATAAATAAAGAAAACAAAAAAAGAGATCTGCTCGCATCTTCAAGGTGACCCAATATATTATAGTCTAAATATTTGTAGACTGAAATCCATTTAATTAAATGCAATGTTATCTTCAACTGACCCTTGTTCAACACACAAACACCAAGGTTTAAATAAGTGAAATCCAAACCGTCATCAATGCCCCAAGTGCAGTTTGCAAGAACACTTTCCTATCCTTAATGCTTTATATGATAAGTCACATATTTTGATATTACCCTCCTAGGAAGAATGAATGTAGCTGCCCATTTTTCATTAGCTGCATTCTGGAATTCCACAGAAATAGGGAGACACCCCTCCCCCCATTATCACAAACATGTCTCATTGATTCTCTGCCAATGGGCTGAGCCAAATGGAGTGAGTAGCTGAAGCAGAGTGCCAGTCCTTGGCTTCCTTTACACTGGCAGGAATGGCAGGTATCTTACGTTGCATCATTATGGGTGAAGAGTGCTTTCGGCAGCTACAGAGCCATATATTGGGCAGCGGTTTATGCTTCTATTATGTTAGAAAGAGAACAAATGTATTAAGGCAATATATTTGTTTCTAGCACATGCTTCTGGACAATTACTCAATAAGATTTCAAAGAACAGTGAAGGAAAAAAATTCAGCAGTATTTTTGGGGGTGGGGAATGAGAAAAAATGTCTTCTAAAGACAAAACATACATATAGGTTGATAATGATTTTCCTTGTTTACAAAAATTATCATTGGAAGTAACTTAACTATATGGATTGCAGATTATATGTATTTACAAATTATATGTTAAACTATTATTAGAATAAAAACACAGGGTCTGATAGCAATTTTGACTACTAATTACCAGTGTACATAATACATTTTTGTCATTTTTGTTTAGAATTCAGAACACTAATTTAATTATCTTGGTATTAGAAATTGAAGGCAAACCAAAAATTCTCCTTGACTATAATTTGGACCATAAAACAGACAATATTTTTCCCTCTTCCTCCCTCCCTCCTCATCTGCTCCAAAGCATTTCCCATTCCTTTAGAGGAGATCTGGGGGATGTTTAGGACAGAGTAAGCATGAAGTAAGATATTCAGCTGTAAATCCAACCTATTGGTACAGATTCACAAGATAGAAATGATGAATTTTATGAATTACGCATTTCATGAATAATATATGACCAACCTTTTTTTTCTTTTGCTCCTCTAAATGAAAATATTTCCTGAATGCTTTAGAGAAAAAGTGAGCATAAGTTCTTAAAATTATAAAGTTCTTAAAGCAAGAACTTGTTGCTCAGCATTGAGACATTTAAGCACAAAAAGAGTGTCTCTCTTTTACACAAGAAAGATCTTTATAAAAAAAAATCACCCCAAGCATTCTATCCTTTTTACTCTGAAAAGTAAAAACTGGAAATCATGCCATATATGAAAGCATAATTTTCAATGTTGAGTTGGTTAAATACATTCAGAAATTGTACTGATAAAAACATTACACTGCTTAGTTAAAAGTATAAATTTCGTTTCCAGTTCAATGCATGAATGAATCAAGATAACTCAGAAGACTATTATGAATAAAGGCAAATATACGTGTCCCAGGATAACGTTGCAGGATCCAATCTGGGTCAGACTCATGAACCCATCGGCCCCAGCATCAGTCCAAAAGCTCGGAAGACTAAACTTCTGTCCCAGTGACTGACCCAGATTGGATCAGAAGACTGTTCTTTTTCTTGAACAACTGTAAGGGCATTTCTACAGGAGCACGGTGGTAATGTTTTTCATTTCAGATGTTAAACCAGCCTTCGTTAATCACTGGCCACAGTGACTAGAACAGTAGAGAATCCAGTCCAAACATCTGGAAAGAATTGCCAATATAATTATGCATTTCAGCATTATTTCTCAGCCTCTGAACAGAATGAGTATTTGGGGAATTTATTAACATACCATGCATGCAAGCACACTAAATCTGTTTAGTCCATTGCTAATTCATTATAGTAAGTATAGTTCATTCATATTCATATGGCAAATGATAAAAGATCTCTAAAACTGACATAAATAGACATAAAGTGGACAAAAGTAGTCATTGTTCTTTATAGTCAGTCTTTATAGTCAGTCTCAAATGGCTGAAACTAATATCCAGAATTTATGATGCTAAGGACATTCAAATTTCCAGTTTTACAGTACCAGCAGATTCATATTATTTTATGTGTTTAACTTATTTGGAAATATATTCTTGGTTCATTTATTTAACATATTTGTCTTCTGATCAAGTATCTTAATGAATTTTGTCTGTACATTGGTCTCCCATTTACCTTTAAAGTAGCAAAACATACACACAATATAAAATATTAAACAACCTGTGAACTGTTGGGTCATTCTTCTTTCATCATCACCTCATCACCCTCTTTCGTCCCTCATTAGTCATGACCATTCAGAGATTTCAAATTTTGGCCTTGGTCCTAAACCAGCCAATGGCTGCTTGCCCATCACTCTTTGCATCAGACAACTGGACAAAGGGATAAGAGAAAAGTGGAAAGGAGGGTGGGAATGCAGTCCTTTCATTTTCCCTAGTGCCATGCAACCTATGAGTTTCTGGAAAGTATAGTCAGAATGTGTGATGGTGCTGAAGCGGCCACAATTTTGCCAAATTTTAATCCCACATGAGTCAAGGGTCTAAGATTTTGGATACATTCTGTAAGTTCCCTCATCGGAAGTATGTTGATTCAAAAATGACACACCATTTTGCCCAACTATAAATTACAAAGTTTAAGCAAAGAGTGTTAGTAGTATACAGATTAGCAACAAGTACTTAGAGGAAAGATTTTGAAGTCTGATTTTGAATAAAGTATGAGGCCCATAAAATTAACAGATATGAATATACTTGCAAAGAAAGCTAAAAGAGCAATCTCATAACTCTTTAACAAAATATGAACTGTTAAATATTTATTACTAGTTTCAATGCACAGTAACTTATAAATTAAGTACATCAGTCATTTGATATTATCATGTTTTTAGAGCAAGTGGCAAACCGCATATACAAATAATTCATTTTAAGGATGAATAATATTTCAGAGCGGTACATTGGATATAAGAAGATTAATTAAGCTGTGCTATGATAAGCAGTATATTACTTCTGATGAAGGCAAGGTAAATATATCCAGATAGAAAAAGGCTGGATTTTATTAATTATCACTATTTATTAATTATCACTATTTTTCACTGGGAAAAAAAAGAACATTCAAAATTGCTTACACATACCCACTACAACTTTGTGAGTTAGAAAAAACTAGTAGTACTAATCCCAATAGCAATAATTTAAAACCCAATGAATGATCAGCTGCATATGTGCTGCTGAACTTGGATTTAAGATGAAGAAGTTACATAACTATGAAGGCAACACAGCCAAAGTTGGCTCACTCAACAAAATTAAAATTATGATATGAAAATAAGAACTTTAATGGAACAGAGCTTCAAATTTTCAGTGTATGAAGTCTGGATTCCTGAAATCTGCACGGAATCTTTGACAAATTTCACAACAAAAAACACCTTTAGACTATAGGGCAATCTCTGCAAGAGTAGAATGTGCTTCTTGGGATATCCTTCTTAGATACCCAGAGTTGGGAGGAGATTGCTTGGTGAATAGGCAAAATAAGCAAAATCTATTATGGTAGATGTTGCATAACCCTAATTCCATGGTATAGGCATCTGTCCATCCATCCATCCACTCATCCATCCAGTTGTATATACCTGCCCATCTCACACAAGTGACTCTGAGTGATTAAAGGATCAAAATACACAGAAATTCATCTGTTATGACTCCTGTACCAAAGAATAAACAATAACTCCTCTCACAAAAAAAGCACATTGATAACAAGAAAGCTCATACCCACCTTAGCCAAAAGCCTGGAGAAATAGCCAGGATTTCAATGCCTTGCAAAAGGCTAACAGGACTGGGGCCATCTGAATCTCTAGTGAAGTGCAATTCAACAGGGCAGGCACTGCCACTGAGAACGCACTGCCGTTGCCTGACTCTGGGCTTCAACAAGATGCCATTGTTTGATAGAAGGGATCTAGATCGTGGCCTTTCTGGAGGTGTCAGCAGAAACAATTGAAGAAAGGTAATCTGGTCTATGCCATTGGAAGGCTTTATAGAAGTGACCATTATATAAAGAAGTGGTTCTTCTCATACATTATCAGGATCAGCACATACTTTCTCATAACTGATGTCAGAACAAACCTTACTTTACACTCCAGGTAAATATCTAATCATTTTTTAATATAGCTCACATTTTTATTTAAACCAGTACTGTTGCATTGCCACATTGACCTGTTCCCAGGCGTAATTAAGAATGTACCAACAACCAGCATACTTTGTTCATGTTCTTAAAGAACAAATTAATAATAATATAATAAATATTAAAATCATAGTGAAATAAAAACAAGTAGAAAAATAATGTATGCACTTTTCAAACACTTAATTCACAGGAATATTTCCACTCTGATCAGTGTGTGGCAAATTACCATGAATAAATAATAAAGATCACCTGTACATCAGTTCAAGCTACAGCAGGTTCAATGGAAATAGCAAATGTTTGCATCTTTCATTTTTTGTGGCTTGTTTACAGTATGTCCAACCCATTTCTTCTAAGTCTCAACAGTTTTAAAGAATCCAGCCGCCAGTCAGAGTGAAAGTTTAGACCCTGTTTTTCAATCGAGAACTGGCCCTCTCCAACAGCGTGGACTAAGTTCTCAAAGTTTGTTAACAGCAAAAGGAGGAAGATTCTGTGTCTAATCAACTGACCCAGGGAGACTGTGATGAACCCTTGCTTGGAATAGATCTGAACTTCTTTTAAACCTGTTTTCACAAACACTACTGTTAGATAGGGTGAATGGAGGAGGCAGACACAGACATAGTGAAACCACAGCTCTTTATTGTTAACAACTATGTACAATCCAGCGGCAAGCAGTCTGACAGCAGGCCCTTTTATAGGGAGCTGTTAGGCTGCTTGGCCAATCAGGTTTTCCCGCCAGAATGGAGGACCTGACTGAAGCCTTATTGCTTCAGTCTCAGTATCTAACAACTACAGTTAGTCCTTGACTTACAACCAATCATTTGGTGACAACAGCCCTGAAAAAAGGGACTTATTTTTCACGCTTACGACTGTTGCAGTATCCCCATGGTCTTATGATCGGAATTTGGTTACTTGCCAACTGGGCATGCTTTAATGATAGTTGCAGTGTCCCGGGGTCATGGGATCACCTTTTGTGACCTTCTGACAAGCAAAGCCAATGGCAAAATTAGATTCACTTAACAACTGTGTTACAAGCTTAACAATTCCATTGATTCAATTAACAACTGTGGCAAGAAAGGTTGTAAATGAGGCAAAACTCATTTCACAACTTTCTTGCTTAGCAATGGAAATATGGGCCACAATTGTGCTCTTAAGTGGAGGACTACCTGTAGAAGAGATTATACTGTTCCCTGATCCACTTGGCCTCCAAAAGAAAACGAGTGTTCAAATTTTTGTTCTATGTGAAAAGCTGATCCTTTTTAAATGATCATGTTACATGATCAAATTTCTTGAAAAGTTTATCGTGACCTAACCAAGGAAGAAAAAAATATTATTATGATTAGAAACCCCACTATAAGGTCTATGGTTACAGAAACAATAATAATGTCTAAAGTCTCTGAATATTTTTCTTTTGTGCAATCTGATGCATGTTTATGCAGAAGTAAATCCCAATGGATTCAATGGCAAGTGCTCCCAGTTGTGCAGCTTGAAAGCAAGTGAAAAGCACATATAAATCCATTTCAAGGTCATTGAGCAGCACAAATGCCTGTTGGCTCTGTCTGCATTTACTACATAAAGCTCAAATTGTTTATGTATACAGCATAACAAAATAGACAGGAGGATTTAGGCATATTGGACTGTGTCAGAACAAAAAAACAGACCCTGTAAAACCCCACATTACACTTCTTAGCAGACATCTGACCTTCAGTGAATCATGACCAAGGTAATACATTTTTTTGTCAATTTCTACTTCTTTATACAGGTAGTCCTCTGTCACAACTGAGCCCAAAATTTATGTTGCTACGTGAGTTTTGTTCCATTTTATGCCATAGTTGTTAAGTGAATCACTGCAGTTAAGTTAGTAATATGGTTGTTAAGTGAATCTGGCTCCCCATTGACTTTGCTTGTCAGAAGGTCACAAAAGGACATCACAAACATCATAAATACACACCAATTGCCAGGCACCCAAATTTTGATCACGTGACTGTCGGAATGCTGCAATGGTTGTAAGTGTGACAAACAGTCATAAGTCACTTTTTAGTGACTTTGAACAGTCACTAAATGAATAGTTGTAAGTTGTGGGCTACCTGTATATGATATGTGAGGAACTCTATATAGGATTCTTGTTTGATTTTCCGATTGTTGTTTAGAAAAGCACAGAAAGGAGGCAAGTGAACAAAAATGTCTTTGGCTGTCAGAACTGAGCATCTGCTATCCAGAAATAAAAGTAAAGAAAAGACTTCAGAAAATAATGCCTCATAGCTTTACTCTTAACAGATTGGGACCAGGTAAATTTGCACATCATTTCTGGCACAACAGCCATTCATCTCAAATTAAAGATTAGGGCACAGCATTAGATTGCTCAGTCCAACCTATAAACAGCTGTTTGGCTTTCATTTCACAGAGGAGCTTATATAGTAAAAGGAATTCTGGCCCAAATTCAAAAGTTGCATTTGTGCCTTAGTGGCATGCTCGTTTTATTCTTGATAATGGAAAGACATTTACAGTGAAAAGGTCTGAATTATAAACACGAAGAGAATATTGCTATCATAGGCGTACCTAAAAGTTTTCGTTCTGATCTTTGAAGTTCAAATATGGTTTTGAGTTTTCAGTGTATTTAAAAGCCTTGTCACCGTTGTGTATTAATTTAACAATTTAAATTTAGTTTAATGTAATTACACAGAGGAAACACATTTGAACATGAATTTGCATTAAGAATAAGTAAGGAAACTTCGAGAGACAGTTTGGTACAGTGGTTAAGGCATCAGGTTAGATGGAGTACTAGCTCCATCTTGGGCACAAAGCCAGTTGGGTAATCTTGGACCAGTCACTTTTATTCAAGCTCTAGGATGGAGGCAATGGCAAACTGCTTCAGAAAAACCTTGCCCAGAAAACTGCAGGGATTTATCAAGGCAGACTGAAAATTGGCCTTTCTGATTGGATAAGGTATCAGAATTTGTAGCCTGTTTCCAAGTCATGTTTTGCAGCCTGCAAATTTACTATGTAAACCCTGAGGATGTTTTCTGGTAACACCAGACTATTGATTGTCCTGAAGGCACACAAGCTGGGTCATGGAGAGCATTTCAGGAAAAGAAAGACATGGCAGCTCACCTTGGGCCAAAGTGCTGGCAATAAGAGGCCCTGGTTGGCTGATTTACACAGTTTGAACCACTATGCCTATCACTTCAAATAGCATGGCCCCCTGGAAATACTATCCTTTCTTGGACTTCAAGGGAGAAGCCAATACTGGTATGACAGTCCCACCAAAAGAGAGAAGAGTATGGGAATGAGAAAAAGATCAAAGGAAAAAAATGCTCAACAAGAAGAAGAAAAAGAAGAGTCAAATTTGGGCAGCTCTGATGTAAATTTCCTGGGTTACATAATCCTACATTCAGTCTTGAAAAATGTTATGTTTTATCCTAGTAATAAAACTGAATATTAGTGTTCTTGTTATCTTGACCAGTGAAATAGTCAAAGCAAAAAGACTGTTTTACAGTTCTGTTTCCCTAGCTGCTTCCTTTCATACTAAAACTTTTTTATTTAATAATCTTATATTTAAATGCTCCTTATCTTTCCATTTTTGGTCTACAAGACACATTTGTATCAATATATGAAAAAATTTCAGTGTTATGGCCTTTGGGACTTTGTCCTCAATGGCTGAGACCGTCACTTTAGATGGGCTGCTGAAATAAACAATAATTGACCCAATGCAACCTAGAATATTAAGCAATGATAATGTTTGAACCAAGGATTTAGGACTTCGGTACATAACTATGTATTTAAAGCATTATCATTATCAGCCAGTCAATCTAGCTGATTTTAAACTAAAAGAGGCTTTCTTGGAGGCCAAAAACATCTGCTTTTGCTGCTGCAGATCTATCCATATTATTTCAGAGACCCTGGCCATAACTGGTAAACTATATTACATCCCAGCTATTAAATTTCATCTGCTTTCTATAAGTGGTGCTATGGACAGGTTTTTTTAATCTTTATGCACACAGTCAGCCTGATAACCATAAGGTGGTCTTAAATGTTCTGAGTGAACCATCTTATTCTCTAGAAATATGAAAGGAGAGGGCTTAATAGTTATACCTGAAGACATATCCAGAAAGTATACATATATACCTTAAGGTATACCAAAACTCTAATGTGCATTTTATGTTATGTTTAAAATATACATTTGATTATAAATCCCTTTTTAATGTCAGTAAACACAAGTTATAAAGAGAAAATTAGCTACAACATTCTATGTTAACTTTGTCCATTTGGGATCTCAGCTCTACCTGCCAACTAGACCTTGGTGTCTGTTCCCTACAGCTGGCTCAGAAAGTAGCACTTTTACCAATACAAAGGGGCTGTGTTTAACTTTGGGCAGATTAAGAAGCAGACTGGCCTTATAATGAATTTAAGAAGCAACCAGGATGAGATAAGTGCTTTCCAAAATACTATAAAAAAACCTATAGCAGAGTTAAAACTAACCATAAAAGCTGTCTCAGAAACTGAAAGAAAACAAAAATGGCAGAATAACCTTGCAATGACATGGTATTGTGCATGTTTAATAAAGAGAAGAAAGAAAGACAAATCAGTTGAAATGACTGGAAAGAGTCTAGGGGTGTGTGTGTGTGTATGAGAGAGAGAGAGAGAGAGAGGAGAGAACAGAGAAATAAAAGTGCTTTTACTTGTTTGAGAGATGATAACAAGGCAATGTCATGAAACATCAGATTATACTGATATACTGTCAATCTGTTTAAAGACTCTGAACTTTAAATAAAACCAAATTTATTTTTTGGCAACATAGCAATTTGTATTCTCTTCTGTTTAAACCCAATATAAACTTTACAATAGTCTTACAGGTTGTGTTACCTAGCCTATAGCGCAAAAGAAAACATTTCAGCTTAACACAAAACTTAACAAAAATGGCATTTTGAAAACCTTTTTCTTAAAAA
This sequence comes from Pseudoxenodon macrops, assembly GCA_032467955.1. Taxonomy (NCBI): domain Eukaryota; kingdom Metazoa; phylum Chordata; class Lepidosauria; order Squamata; family Pseudoxenodontidae; genus Pseudoxenodon; species Pseudoxenodon macrops. The sequence continues at coordinate 23,416 of JANHFT010007657.1, read as the reverse complement.
ACGCAATTGCTGTTCCTGCTTCTAGATATATGAATTGATGACATACACTATCCTCAATGGAACTGCATCTACATGGAGGGAAGTATGCAGTGGGGTACCCCAAGGCTCTGTTTTAGGCCCAGTACCCTTCAACATCTTCATCACTGATTTGGCTGAGGGGATAGACGGGGAGCTGATCAAATTTGCAGACCACACCAAGCTAGCAGAAATAGCCAACACTCCAGAAGATAGGCTTAAGATACAGAAGGATCTTAACAGACTTGAACATTGGGTGCTATCTAACAAAATGAAATTCAATGGTGAAAAAAGTAAGATTCTACATTTAGACAAGAAAAACAAAATGCACAGATACAGTATATGTGGTACCTTGCTCATTAGTAGTAACTGTGAGGGTCCTAGTGGACAATCATTTAAATATGAGTCAGCAGTGTGCTGCAGCTGCCAAAAAAGTGAACACCATTCTAGGCTGTATAAACAGAGGAACAGAATCAAGATCATGTGAAGTATTAATACCACATTATAATGCCTTGGTAAGGCCACATTTGTAATATTGCATCCAGTTCTGATCACTATGATGTAAAAAAGATGTTGAGACTCTAGAAAGAGAGCAGACAAGAGCAACAAATATGATTAGGGGACTGGAGACTAAAACATGTAAAGAACTGTTGCTGGAATTGGGTATGTCTACTTTGATGAAAAGAAGGACTAGGGGTGGCATGATAACAGTGTTCCAATATGTCAGGGTGTCAGGCCTGCATTTTGGCCTGCCACACTTTCAGCTATTCTACTATGCATTTTTCTTTTGTGGGGAAATAGGAGGGGGTATAGTGTGGAATTGGAGACATGTGGCCATGTTTACATTCTTTCTCGTAAGCCAAGGTCATCCTTTGTCTTCACACCAGACCGGAATGAGGTGGGGGCATCTGCCAGCATAGCAGAGAGAGATTGGACCATGTGACGGACTTGTGGGTGGGAGGGCAGGATCTTGAACTTTCAACTAAGGGGTGGAAACCTGCAACTACTCAAATTTCCACTACCGGTTCTCCAGAACCTCCTGGATTTCACCCCTGCTTAGAGGGCAGATAAGGAGTTCTCTGATACCCTTAGAAACCCATCAAAATAGCCAGCACGGAAGGAGGACATGGAAAGAGGCAGCGATAAATATTTCACAGCATTTATCTAGGAGAAAATCTTATTTCTGTTTTTTGAGAGGCTCTGGCGATCTACCTTAGCCTCACGGAAAGACTGGAGGTACAGTTTCCTGCTGAACTTTCTCCTTTCTTTCAAAACTCACCACAGCTCAAGTCAGATCCTGGTGGAGGCCACACACTGGACCGACACCCTCAGCAGCCAGAGCTGGACAATGGGGCTCCAAGGACGTTCAGAGGCGCCTTGAGAGCCAACCAAGACGGGTCACAGTGCAATTCTCGACAATGCCACTCTGATTTTCATGAGGACTAGAAGGACGTGATCGGCCCTTGAAATAGCATGTCCCTTGTGTTGGATGACACAGGCTTCAAGCAATGGACACACACACACACACACACACACACACACACCACACACACACACACACACACCAAATCTGCCTTCTCTGCCTTTTCTTGTTGAGTTGGGAAACCACCAATGGCCTCTTGATGGGAACTTGGCTGGATTCTCTCATCTCCATCTCACATCTGCCATGAACAAAAGGAACATCTCTCTCTCTCTCTCTCACACACACACACACACACAAGGGATAGCAGCTCCTGACTCTCCCCAGCTGCCAATGATGGTCTATCCCTGCCTGGCCGAGTGTCCTTGCCTCCAGCTCCTTGGCTAAATTTAGCAGGCACCTTCTCCCCAAAGCATCCTTTGGTTTTCGGAGTGCCCAGCTGTTGCCCCTCCCCCCCCATGCCAGCAATTCCTTTTTCTTGACGGAGCTGAGCAAAAATTGGTGTGGTTTCACAGTCAAAGCCAATCCTTCCCTTTCTTTTTCCTTTTCCCTCTCTCTCTCTCTTCCTCCTTCCCTCCCTCCCTCCATGTCTTTCTTTCTTCCTCTCCTTCCTTCCTTCCTTCCTTCCTTCCTTCCTTATTTTTACAAATAATTCAAGGTGGCAAACATAGAG
>JANHFT010007657.1:10025-21208 GCA_032467955.1 Pseudoxenodon macrops | reverse complement strand
ATTCTATTCTATTCTATTCTATTCTATTCTATTCTATTCTATTCTATTCTATTCTATTCTATTCTATTCTATGCATTATATATTTCCTGTTATGTATGCTTTGTGAATCTAGGGATCCTATATTCATTAAACCAAGGAAAAGAATATCCAGCATGGCGTTGATTTGGGGCTCACTTTCAATTTTAAGATATGTCTGCAATAATGTAAACATCACTAAGTTCTTTTTTATGTATCTGCCACTTATATAGCCAAATGAAATCTTTCAGTAAGAACAGTAAGACAAATAAAGCATGGTGAAATAACTCTTGCAGATAAAGCAGAGACAGCTTGTAAGAGTGCAGGCTGACTTGATGATAATTATACTGTAACTGGAAATGCTATTTTAAGGACCATCTATCATTGCATTAAAGGCACATAACAACCAGAGATTAGGCTTTATTAGTGTTGGCACCCTGATTGTGGCATGCTTTTGCCTGGCACCTACATCATAAGTTAAAGGCTTTTTAATGCAAGTTAGGCTTTCTCCACCCTCCAACCAAGAATTTGTTCTCTTTTTATTTAAAGATAAAAAGGACTGGGCCTGAGAATTGAAAACAAAAATGTCCAAAGCACATAATCTATTCAACTTGGGTTATGGATCATGATGCCAAAGACAGAGTCAAGATTTAATCTCCAACATATGGATTATATTTGCTTATTTATACAATGATTTATAGACTGCCCACTTCACAAGACTTCAAGGCAATTTACAAGAAGAAGAATCAATAAAAAGAATTGACAAAATATAGCCTAAATTAAGTAATATGGCAGCCAAATATTATTAGCAACCAAATATTGGGTAAAACAAGAATGTTTTCTAAACCTTATTATAGCCCAAAATGTAAGTGTAAATCCTTATCTCAGGTGATACAAGGTTACAAAGGGCAGTGATAGCACTGAGAAGGCACATTGCCAGTCCTCCACCTTCTCACTTTCTGTGGTACTAGGATGATCAGCATTCCTTCTCTTATAAATTGCACAGAGTGAACCAAGTCTGATTTATGTAGGAATCTCGATGCCAAGCCATGCAGGGCTTTAAAAGTGATAGCCAGTACTTTGAACTGGATTATCAGGAGCAAAAGATCAGATCCATACATAAAAGTCCAATTAAGCTGATTTAATGCATATATAGAGGAATATTCTCAACAAATGGTTAGCACAAATTGTTAGAATAAGGATGAATGGAATTCAAGGAGGTTGGACTTGATTTGCTTGTGGATATGTAGGGATTCTAATCTGATCCCTCTTTTGACTCCATCCCCAGTTTCTGCCACTCTTATATGGATCAAGGTAATGACTGCAGCAGTTGGACTAGAGATGTAATGCTAAATGTACTGCCCCAGTTAGCAGACAAGCTGCCATATTTTGGACTAAAGCTAAAACCTTCCAAGTTGTGGATGTATGCCATCTCAATTCAAAAAAGCCTGTAATTGGTACACCATACAGAGCTGGGCAAAGCCCCTATTCATGGTTTCCCCCTGCTGCTTGATCAATAGCCACAAGTGCCCAAAATCAAGAGAAGAGCTAAGAAGATAAAAGTAGATCTATTACTGACAAATAGTAACTTGGTCTTGCAGGAATTTAATCTGAAGTTATTTTGATCCAGCCAGATCCTTTACAATTTGGATTACTGAGCCCTAAAGAAGGCAGGATTCAGAAATGTAGATTAAATGTTGATTTAATTATCTTCCTGTTATTTTAAAAGAAAGAAAAGGGATAGAATAAGATTCCCTTACAAATTTCATTTTTTTGCATGTACATTATAAATGCCTTAAGTTTTTGAAAGGAAAATATGTAATAATTGCATTTCTGCTTGAAATACTTTTTTAGCCTTGTTAAGCAGTTTAACTAAATCACTCATTTCTGTGATAATCCTTTATTTCTGAAAATGTCTCTTTCTGCCATCTTGATTAACTCAACACCAACCCAAAAAGCAGGTAGATTTAATCCCCTTTCTGAAATATTTCCAAAGGATCACTTCAGTGCCCAAGAGAGTCTATTTTCTTTTGTTTCCAACACTCCCTATTTTATTGCTTGCCAGCTTCCATTATCCAATTGTAAATATGTAAGTGTTTTAGAAATACACCCTCTGGAGAAAAGCCTATATCATTTTATAGTACAAATCCACGGGACTACCAAACCGAGTTTTTTGAATAAAATACACATGAGATATTAGCTTTATGATTTCATCTCTATTTGTTTTACAGAAACAGAAGATTTCTCCCCAGTTATATGTGATGCACTGAGGATTAATTTTCCTCAATAGTTGGACATTAAGTGATGGTGAATTTAAATAAAAAAGTACCTATCCCATGTAACTTGCAAGAGAGTATTTGATCATGTGATCAAAATTCAGGCGCTTGGCAACTGGCATGTATTTATGGGGTTATGTGATCACCCTCAATGTAGAAGCCAAATTCATTTAAGAACTGCAGTGCTTCACTTGCAGTGAGGAACTAGGATATTTTTTCATCTACAAGCACAAACAGAGCTGTCTCAGTATTGAATCCTAGCTTGAAAACAAACTGAAATAGGTCCAGTTAATTCATTTCCTTCAAAGTCTTTATCTGCTTTGGCATTTATTTCATTTTTGAATGTGAGAGTGCATTCCAATCCAAGGTCAAAGTTGGGCATCTATGATGCACCTGACCCTGATACAATTGAATGAGAGATACTGCTTCCCAGTCAAATCCACATAACATCTAGGCCCTGGAGGACCTCAATTGCTGGCTTGGATTTACAATATATAGCTGGATATCATCAGCATACTGTTGATACCAAACCCCAAACTGGTGGATGACCTCATTCTGTGGTTGCAGGTAGATGTTGAAAAGATTTTCCAAAGTACCAGAAAGCAAGACATGGATGGAAATTAATTAAGTACTGAAGCAACCTGGAATAAAGAAGAAACTTCCTAAGAGTGAGGACAGTTAGCCAGTAGTCGTTGTCTTCAGAAGTTGTAGGTGCTTCATCACTGAAGGTTTTTAAGAAAAGCCACCTGTCTGAAATGGTATACGGTCTCCTACTTGAGCAGGAATTTGGACTACAAGTCTTCCAGATCTATTTTGATTGAAATGAGATTGGCAAAGAGAATAGATGAAGGCCCTAAGGAACAATCTCTCCCCACAAACAAACTCAGACCGAAACATGCCCCAGAGAAAGGAAGGGAACCACTTCAGCACATTGACTCCAATGCCTAGCCTATGAAGCCAGCTGAGAAGGATATCACAGTAAATAGTACTAAAAGCTACTGAGAGATCAAGGCGCACAAGGATGGATGCACTGTAATGCACTGCCCATAATGGAATGTGAGGAGGATCTTGGGGATTGAAGGCAAGGGATGTGTCTAGGAAACAATCAGACAAGAGAAGCAGGAGCCTCTAGTGACCTAACAGTCAGAGAAATAAACATGGCAAGTTTGTACTTTCAGACTTGCAAGATAGCTATGAGCCCTCCCAGGTAAATCAGATAGGAAACACAACTAGATGAATTAATTCTACTCTATAGTAAGGCTATATTAACAGAACCCTTCAAATTAGAAACTTTCTTCTGCTACTTTTAACTTCTTGATCCCTTTTCTAAATTTTCTAGGCACATCTCTTCCCTTCATTCCCCCCATTTTTTCCATACCACCCGACCACCTTCTCAACAAGGTTCTCCAGGAGATTTTGGAGACATTGATAGTATCAAAGAATGTTGGGTCCGAGGAAAACTTTTTGAGGGGGGCATTCACCATCATCAGTTTCAAAACTGTGAGCATCATCCCTTCCATCAAAGGAACTATCATGGACCCAACTACAGTTCACTTCATCGGCTGGGACCTAGATCTGGTAAACAGGTGGACGAACTGATAGCATACAGTAAGATAGTCATGCCCATGTTCTAGGAGTCAAATGAGGTCAGCTTGGCCTGCTCTACCCAATTACAGTCCAAAGCAGAGGAATCTAAGTGACTTTATCTACCAGATAGCCAGAATAATTATCATACAGTAAAGTCTCCTCAGAGATATTTCATCAGAGTGATTACATGTATCATTTTAACACAACTGCAGACAATAATATATAATAATTTATATGCGTTTTTCATGTGGCAGCAAATAAACTACTAATATGTATGGTATGTTATGCATACATTTTTCTTCTGGAAACTGCACTGTATATGAAGGGAATTCAACACCAGTCTGGTAATCATAGTAGGACAGTGCACAGATCAGAATGTTCACTTCCTTGGATATTTATATTCCCTTCTCCAGTTGTGTTTATTTCCCCTCTTCATTTATTTATGATAATGCAGAACTTCAACTATCAACAAAAACGTTTAGCCACATTGGAAATGTTCTCAGTGTTAAGTCATTCTGGACTGATGTTGTGGGCAGCAAAGGTCAGCCAAAATAGTACACTAACACATGACATAAAGAATAAAAATCAGGTACTTAAATATTGGTCGTAATAGGCTTTTTAAAGCCTTTGAATTGTTTGAACATGCCAAATTATGTATTTTTATATGTTCCTTTGGGATCCATACAAAATGAGGAAAAAAAAACAAAATTGATATGTTTAATTGTCTTCTAAACAAAATTCTGTTTTATACAACAATATAATATATGCTTCATTGTGTTGTAAAGACTTAACAAAATAGTAAAATGATTTGGCTGACTCTTAGATATTCTTGCTTTCAAATCCTTATGGTACAAATCCTAAGAATTGTGAAAAGCAATGCAATGTGGTTAAAACAACCTCATTCAAAAATCTAAGACCAGATGTATACTTTTCATGACTGCCAACCATTCAGAAATTCCAAAGCCAAGAATTTTTTTCTAGGCTTCTTTTGATTCATTTTACAGGGAAAATGTTTTGAGACTCCTATTATGTTCTATATTTGATCAATTTCATTATTTCCAATTTGCTTTTCAAAATTCAAATAAATTGCTTTGATATAAGAAATAGTTAAAGCACAAGATATTAACAATATACAGTATATGTTCTTCCATCCAGAATTAAGCACTAACTTTTGTTTACTTTCAGATATTCACTTGCAAATAAATATTGCACTAAATATCACTTTTTATAATACAAAAAAAGTATGGTATTTCAAATCTTGAATGACTTAATTTTAAACATCTATTTTCCTTACTGTCACAAATCACAGGTTTTTTTAATTATTTATCATCTGTTTGTCTATCATCTATCTGTCATCTATCCATCCATCCACCTATCTCACCACAGAAAAATAGATAGATGGTGACATTAAACATTTAAAAATATGAATTATGTTTATGGGATTATCAGAGGAAATAGGAAAGATAATTTCAAAATTTTAAATTGTTTCGAGAAAGATGTGTAGGCTAGGTTCATATTTGGCCAACTTCACATATTAGCCAACACAAACCAATTATATTGTGGTTTAAAATGATTTCTAACATCTATGCAACATTTATGATTTCAGCACCTACCGTAGTTGAGAAAAATCTCAATTTGCTAAAAATGTTCAGACGCAATTTTAAAAGATCTTGTCCTCAAGAATCCTGCATGCTAATGTTTCTGGCAATTGCAGCTCTGTTTATAGTATTTCTAGACAAGAAAGATACTTGTTAGTCTAGAATCATAAAACATTCATATAAACTGACCCTCAGTGAAGGAATTGTATGTTGACAACATAGAAATGTTCAATGAGGCCAACCAGAAGTCTAAGCAGTTATGAAATAAACACAATTCAAATAATAATAATAATGTACCACCCATATTTTAATAGGCAGCAACAAATCCTGTAAAAGAACTCATGGAAATTATTTTAAATTTCTTCTCAGCTGCTTAAAATGGAATGGAAAATTATATAGTTAATGACTATTGAACATAAGCAAGGTTTAAATAAAAAGCTAAGGACTTATACTAAATAAATATTTGGTTTAAGATTTGGGGGCTCTTTTCTGCTTGCTTGAAAATAAAAGGAAAATATTTGTGGATGATATTCGTGAATGAATTCCAATTACTGAATTTTCTTTTCTAGAAACAAAACAAGACAAGACATGCACCTTTGCCGGAATCCAAGAGCATACTAAGATGCTTATAAGGAGTCATGTTGTATTCCACAACATGAGCATTTGATAACCTTAGTATTACTATTATTACTGGTCTTTTTTTGTTGTTGTCTACTATCTTAGTTACTATGTAAGACACTGAGATTTATCAAATATGTAAACAACAAATTTCAGGCTGTACCATGATCTCTGTCCTATGTTGGATATTCAGAACTAGTATTATAGAAACCCAAGCTTTCCTCAGATATAATAATTAACTTTAAAATGGGAAATGGAAGCTGTGTTGGTGATTCTAGTTTAATGCCTTGTATCATTAGACATTTTGTTATAAGACATTGATTCACAATTAGCTGTGATAATGCTTTTTATAATGAAGATGCCAAGAAAACACACCATATTTTTTTAGAAGAGAGTGAAGCATATAAAGCGGGAAGGGGCGGGGGCGCAACTTGGTCATGTCACCACTTGGGTGGTATGATGGCTCCGCCCTCTGCAATCATGTTCAGAGTCACATTAGGTAAAATTCAGTAAAAAAATGTGTACCATGGGTTTCTGACAAATGAGAGTATTTTTTTAAAATAAAATGAATCTGTTTGCTTCAAGAGTCTTCAAAAGAGGAAATTAAATTTGAGAGGCACACCCATTTTTGTGGTAATACAATTTGCACTTTCATATAACTCGCAGAACATAGTGACACAGAAAATCAGGGTACATAACAGAATTTAAAATGAGAAATCCAGATGGCAAAACCATACTCCAATGCCAGAGCAACATTTTGTTTAAAGATGTTAAAGTTGAAAAAGTTAATTATTGATAGCTGGCATAAAAAGTGAAGAAGTTTAATTTAGTAGTGGGTTGGGATGTCAAAAGACATGCCATTTCAAAATAGGCTTGCAGTCTTCTGTCAATGAATGTGTCTTTTGTTTTGGTTCTGCGTAAGATTAGTCTCTGACATATTTTTATAGTTTTGAGATGAAAAGTATGAATAGAACTCTCCCAAACATATTTGTTCTCAAGTATTGTGTATTGGTGTTAGCTTTTGATTTACTTTATCTGCCTATAGAATCAGTCCACAAGATCTGAAAATGAAGTGATTGTTCTGGTACTCATAATCTTATTTTAACACATCACAAACTGTTTCTTTAATAGTGATATAGTTGCTTATCTTTTATAAATTAAGCTACCTAAGGCATTACAAGTCCACCACCAGCTGCAGTAGATCTAGTTGGCACTTTGTTATAGAGATCTGAAAATATGTTTTCATGTTACTAATTGGTCTTCTGGGTATTCCTGAATGACAAAGTGACTCTGGAAGAACTAACTCCTCTCAAATGAAACGAATATGCAGGAGTTAAGGTTGGTTAAGGATGGTAGAAAATTAAAGAACCGGATAAGATATTTCTGGAAGTGAGATACCAAACAGTTTTTGCATAGGTGTAAGGATATTTATATTATAGAATTTATTTAAAATACAGAGCTATATTCCATAAACTTTAATATAAATTCTATAAACACTATGCTACAGTATAGAAAATACTGTATAAATTTACAAAACCTAATTTGAAGACCAACTCTCCAAAATGTTAACATGCCAAAGATATTATCTATATGATTCATGATCAAGACAGGGTTACCACCAGTTAGAAGTTCCATGCATGAAGAACTCTCTCTTTATAGTTTTAGAGACATGTAGAGAAAAACATTGTAGAAAGAATGGCACTAAGCAGCTACCATTTAAACAAGATCTCTGTTATGCATGTTTGCCACTACATTTGATTAGTTAGATAATTAAAGAACATATAATAGAACATTTCTAATTGTTATGGTATCGTTGAGGACTCCAAGACAAGGCACTAAGGTGGCAGTCCAAGAGAAACTGTGAATTGAGCAAAGTAGTCAGAGAAGTTTAAATTATGAGTAAGGAACATTTTTCTCTCATTGAAGATCCAGGCAAAATTCAGAAGGTTTATTGATGTGGTGCTCCTAAAGCAGGGCTGGCTAAGCCCATGCCTGGTTTAGCAAAGGGGAAAACAATTGTGATACATCACAAGATGTAGCCGTGATTCCACAAGTTCGTCACCTAGTCCAAAAACATAGCAAATAGCAGAAGAGTTATTATTAAATAGCACCAGGGATTCCACCGTCAAAATCATGGTGAAACCTCTGGCAAAAGGTTGTATAGGCTGTAAAAACGGACAGCATTGGATAATAATTATCACATTTTTGGAGAATACTTTCTTATCAGATACAAAAACTTAAGATAAATTTTGTGTGGGAAACAGAACAGGCCATTTAAAGTATTTTTTAAAAAGAAAAACAGTTACCATTTCTTAAAGTTGGTTCTGCATAATTCTGCTCGGCAGAAATCATTTCTTCGCTTGGTTATTTAGTCATGTAGTTAAAATTTGCTGCTATTTAAACTGGAATTTGAGTTTAATAAAATCCTTTACACACACTGTTGATTTTCGCTGAGCATACTTATACTATTTTGATGAAATACATTAGTTTTCAAGGAAAATGCAACTTTGCTATTCTCTTGAGGAATGGCAAATATGCATCAGAAAATGAAATGAAATGGTAAAACTGCAAAACATGTATACTGTACATCATATGTACTGTCCCATATATCATATCTTTTGATATAATATGGGAAAACAATATGGAATGAATACATATGAAAACAGGTTAATAAGAAAAACACGTTGATCTATAGCTGGAAATCAAGTGTACAACACTATGATTGTCTGCATCTTTCCCTATAGTAAATAAGAGGGATAGTAATAAACAGCCACTTTCAATTAAAGACACTTCTCTGGAATTAATCAGGTGTCATTGTCAGGTCTTTGCAGAAGGACACAATGACGGCTTATTGCAAACATGTTCTTTTTAAACTTGGTTAAGTGTCATACTTTCCCCTTTTAAGTAAAACCATCAGGTTATGAACATCTCTTCCCAACCAATTATTTGTCACTTTTAACATCTACCAGCTCCTGTTTCTACTCAAGCAAAAGAGATGGTTTCATAATACGAGGCAGCTGAAGCCATTTTTATACACAATAATATAATAATAAAAGAGCCACCCAATTCATTTTCCATTACCTAGTGTCTTCAGAAATCAGGCTACGGTAAACAACTTGATGGTCTTGACATTTTCCTTCACAAGTTAGTAAATGTCTTTAGTTAATAGTATTTTGCACATGACAGCAAACCCTGAACACCTTCATCCACCTGGAGGTGTCCAGACGTGCTAGGACTGTAATTCTCCTTGATATGCTCCTTAAGAATTCTGCAAGTTGACTACCATCACATCTGGCAATACATTTGCCTATGGAAAAATAAAAAAGGCAAATACCTATCCATAGCAATCCATGGGAAGGGGACAAGGAAGGGCAAATGAAAAAAAAAGACATTGCAGGGTTGCAGCACAAACTCTGCTGCTTAGGTACTTGCATGTAATTTTAGCATTTAGTCAGTCTGATTTTAAACTGGAATAGTAGAATTTATACTTTTGCTATCTTCCCAATGCTGCCTACTTTCAGTGTGTCTCTGACTGCAATCTTATTGTTACCTTGTTTTCCTATGTTTTTTTAGAAATGTTGGTGTGTTTTGTACCCTCCACCCACTCCATCCCAACATGAGTAAAATGAATACCAATGTCTATGGAAGAAAAGCCGTTGAATGTGTAACTGCCATATGTTGGTGTTCACAGCAGCTGGGAAAGTGATTAATGCAACTAAAGTTTTATTAAAGTGTATTGTTTCAGAGAAACATCAGTAAAGTTCTCTTTGAGGTCTTAGCGTAAATGCACAGAAGTGGAGAACAACATGCGTATCAGATTCCTTATCCATTTTGAAGCTTTCCACATATTCAACTGAATAAGACTACAAATTAGGGCAGTGACCTCAACTCATGACAAGTATAGGGTCATATCCAAGAACCTTTCTCAGTATTGAAGCAGAATTGATGCTATTACCTTCTTCTGAGATATTTTTCGATTTCTCATGTCAGAATATAGTTCCTAGTGGCCTCCCATTCAACTATTAATTAGATCCAACCTTATGGACTAAAGTTAGTGAGCTGCTATCCTTTAGCTGAGAAAATAGGACTATTGTATTATCAATTTACCTAAATATAACTCAACATGCAAGAAGATCTTTTTCTCAACAGTGACTTTTAGGACATTATGAGTAACACACCCTCATAATTTAAATGAATATCAAAGTAACTTTCTGAACAGTTTTTCTCATACATTTTATTTTGATAGTGGAACCAATTTTTTTTGAGAGATAGTGGCCTTGCCTGAAGTATTCAGAGGCTGGACAGGCATCTGCTTGGGATGCTTTCATCTGGGCTCCTATACTAAGTATGAAGTTGGCCTTCATGATTTAAATTTGCTAATTCTACCGGTATGACTCCATACAATTAGTAATATAAATTTCCTTCCTATTTTGCCAACAAGCCTATGACTCTTTAGAGATTGGTATACCAATGACGTACACAATTATTTAGTGTATTTCGACATCAATCTTCTTCCTCTTGTGCCATATCCACCATCGGACGTTGGGGATCATGTTGGCAATTCTATTTTTATCAACATCCAAGTCAATACATCTTAAATAAAATTAAGCTTTTAACAATATATACTAAGAATGCAACTGGAGTGTAAAACATTACTCTTGTTTTTCCCAAGATTAAAAAAAAAAGTTGATGGGAGAAAAAGAATGTTAGATTGGATTTTTATTTAGAGAAGACTGGATGGGAAATAAACAAATGCAAAGCACTGTAGGAGAAAGTCATGGAAAATGATGTCTGTACCATATCCAAAAAATACATCACCATCTACTTGTAAGTCATCAGAAGCAGAAACTTACTTGAACTTTTTTTCCATTCCAAAGAACAAAAGAAAGATCCCTCCTATTTTTTAAAAACAAAACAAAAATAATTTGTCTCGTCCCAAATTACCATATTTTTCAGAGTATAAGAAGCACCTGAGTTTTTGGGGAGGAAAATAGGGGGAAACTCTGCCTAGTAGGTATTCATCTGGCTAGCGTCCTTAGTCTGGTCAGCTTCAGCACATTATTTTATCCCCTGATTAGGACTGGGGGAA
>JANHFT010007652.1:16553-40069 GCA_032467955.1 Pseudoxenodon macrops | reverse complement strand
TGAACTATCTTGTTTTGCATGTAATGAGTCTATCTCATATATTAGTTTCACCTTTTAAGTTGCATTCCTGAAATAAATGAACTTTGCACAATATTCTAATTTTTCGAGTTTCACCTGTATATACTGCTCCATAGTACTTTACAAACCTCTCTAAGCAGTTTACAGAGTCAGCAAATTGCGCCCAGCAATCTGGGCCCTCATCTTACTGACCTCAGAAGGATGAAAGACTGAGTCAACTTTGAGACAGTCAAAATCAAACTCCTGGCAGTGAGCAGAGTCAGCTTGCAACACTGCATTCTAACCACTGCACCACCACAGTTCCTATTCAGTAGTAATTGAGCTTGACTGACCTCTCTATGGCTTTTGAATAGAAACTACTGAATGAATATTTTAGTAAGCTTACATAACTAACAGCTCACAAAATGGTAGTACAGATTTAAAAATTTTAATACAAGAAAAAAAATGAACTAATATATGGAAGCAGTAAGGGGAAATTTTGCAATCTCAACTACACAGTCATTTAGAGTCACGGCATTAGCAATACACTTAGTTTGCTCAATCAAATCCATTCATATCTTTTTCTTATACAAAAGCATTCTAACCACCTAAAACTATTACAAATCTGGTGATTCATAAGTCTTTCTCACTGCCTTTGACTAAAGAAGAAAAAAAGGGAGGGAAGCCTTTTCTGTACCATAAAAATGAGCTTTGGAGAGCAGCTGCACGTTTTCTGTGCCAAGTGGAGATGCGGTAACTAATCCAGAAAATGAACACAGCAACCATCTTGCAAGACAAAGTAAAACTTGGAAATAGACAGCAAATTTGCATGGGTATTTGAATAAAAAGCAGCATCTATGAATTCTCTTTTTCCTGAACATTAATATCAGTCTGATAACCACACGATTTTGCAGAAGAAATTCTTGAAGTTTTTATTAAGTAGAATTTCCTGTGATTGTCTCAAAAATAATGTAATGCATGAGAAAGAATGGCCCACTGACAGGATGGCTTCAAGCTTTACTCTGACACCAGGAGAATGAAAAAAATACCAACAATGATTCCTATCTGCTATTTGTCTCCTGCATGGCTTGGTCATTCATTGTTATAAAACCAGTGCAAGAGTAAGCTTGGGGATCTAAACCAGAGGTGGTTCCTAATGGTTTGGTCTGGTTCTACTGAACCGTTAATAACTTACTGGCCTGGTTTGGTAGAACCGTTAGTGGCCCGGGCCTGCCACATCCCCGAGCCAGTTTGTGTGGTGGTGCCGTAGGTGCTGCCATCTTGGATTTTGCTTCTGCTCATGTGTAGAAATCTTTTAAAAGTACTGTGCATGCACACGCACAGCCTGAGAGACCCAGCAGTAAGAAGATTTAGAAACCAACTCTGATCTAAACCAGCTCATATATATCCTAAAGGGCATTTAAAATACCTGGATGTGAAGTATCCCAAAATGGCTGGTGCTCTGCAAGCAAACAGTCCATGATATTTAAGTGTATGGCTTAATCTGATTTTTATCTTCAGAAAATAATCTTTAAAGTTTTATTAAAAATCATGGTATTTTTTAAAATAAATTTATTAATTACTGGTTGTTTCGATGCATGTAAGCAGTGTCACTATATACTGAAAATCTGGGAGTATATGAACCCCAAATTGTTAATCCAAAGATGCTTTTTCAAGAGGCAACTGGACTTTCTTGTTTTTCTTTGAAGACATTTCACTTCTCACAGCTGAAGAAGTTTCTTGGATGAGAAGCAAAATGTCTTCAAAGAAAAACCAGAAAGGTCAGGTACCTGGATGACTGAGAACCTCCATAGGCCCAAATTATTATATCGACAGTTAAAAATATGGAAGTTATATTTTATATTTAATTTTCTAAGAAAGTCTGACTTTACTTATCTCTTGTGAGATTGGCTTATCTCCCAATAAGGAAAAGGAGTGAATCCTCAAATCACTATGCCTATATGCTGACAAGGCCAGGTGGTGACACTGCAGAAATTATTTCAACTTTTGTAATATGATCTTATAATTGCCATAAAATTAGCACAAATCATGAAACTACCCTCCCTCCCTCCCTTCTCTCTCTCTCTCTCTCTCACACACACACACACACACACACACACACACACACCAAGGTTAGAGACCGGACACCAAGATGAAAAGTGGCAACAGGAACAACCCAACTGCCACCTCATAGCACAAAGTGGAACCAGGTTATGAAGATCCAGAGAGCAGATTTGGAAAGACCAACCTTCTACCCTGCAAGCTTCAGATATCTGCTACAATGGAGAAAGGCACTAAAAGAAAGAGAGAAGTAGGAGTTCCTTGACTCCACAATCTATGATAGGATGCTAAAAAGGCAGGAAGTTCTTGAAGGGCAGAAATGAGACTATCTTACTATTCTCTAATCAACACAAATTCATGTTCTAACACAATTTAATTTTAGAGTACTGGTAAGCTGATGAAAATGAAAGGTAACCTCTCAGCTAGCAATTATCCTTTTTATAACAAATGACCTTTCAAAAATCTCTTCCAATGAAGAGTTGGCTTGAATAACTATAGTTAGATGATTTCTCCAAAGGCATCCCACCTTAACCCCAACCTCAACATTAATGAACATCTTCAACCCTGAGCACTATTCACTACTGCAATTTCTCAAGAGTAAGATTCTCTCTTAGAGATAGCAGCACTGCTGCATTAAAAAAAATGCAGCATGAGGAATTTCCTTAATTATAATTTCCCTTGGAATTTAATTGAAATATGGGAAGCCAAGAGAGGCTATGGACTGATGGAAAAAGTGTTTTTCAACTTTGGCAACTTTAAAATAAGTGGAATTCAACTACCAAAATTCTCAGCCAATGGTTGAGAAACAGTACGTGAAACCATGATTGCACTCCTTTGAAGTGGAAGAATGTCATAGTCTACTCATGGTCATTTCATTGGAATTTTCTTCATTCTTGAAATAATTTCTAAAACAAATCCTTATTCATCCAGTAGAATGGCAATTTGTTTTAAAATACAGAATTTCTCTGAGCAAGGTTATTTCTTAAGGTAATTAAGCTATGTGAAACTACTAGGTGACCTTAATGCATTTATGATATTGTAGATCCTAGTGGTCTAATGTTATAGAAACTTTAGCCACTCACACATTTCATTTTAAGCATGGAACTCCCCTAGAGCTAGACTATAAAATATACAGTAAAAAAATAACAGCAAATGTCAGCACTTTATTAGGTTTGGTCAGAAGAGAAGGCTATGGGTAAGAATGTTGTACACACTGCATCAAACTAGCCACTTGTCAATTAGGCTAAGAGATGGCTTCCTGGTGGACAGCTGGTTGCACTCAGCTTAAGTGGTCCTATGTCAAAGGTCAATTCAATTTAAGACCTGAAGTGGTCAGTTGTCCATTAGTTGCAGTTAGAATTGGCAAAATTGGAGCCCAGAAGGTTCAAGGTACCCATGTTTGTTTATCTGTCACTTACCTACCGGTTTATGTTACTTTTCTTCTTCTACTCACCTCTCTATCTATTTAATTTTCTGAATTAACCTGAATTTACTGCAAATACCAATAAATGGGTTACATTTACCATAATCAAGGTCAAACACAACAGTAACAAAATTAGCCACTTGTTTGGCACGTGGGACGCTCTAGCACTTTTTCCAATCTGATGCAACACAAACAAAGTAATTAGTAAAACAAGAATGCTTTGCTCATTTGTGACATTTAACATCTGAAACTTGAGGAGATCCCACTCTGTTTCATGATAGAGCAGATCCTTTTGTAGAGCTACAGCTGGTAACAAATAACAAACTAAAGAAATGATCTTTCCACTTCTAACCCGGACGACAGTTCCACACAGCAAATATGAGGGACAAGTAGACAAATCCTTGGTTGTTGCTATATTGGATGGTCCATAGCACTAAGTCTTCTTTTCACATGTGCGTGAAGCCACTGAGAGGAGATACATCAGCTTGGAGTGAGATGTCATCAGCACACTAATGTACAGTTGTATATTAATACCTCAGGCAAGCTGCAGGTGTTTATTGATGTTTTAAATTGAGCTGGAAGGCCTGAAACAAACTAAATCCTAGCAAAACAGAGTTGTATCTCTGTATGAGATAAATTGTACCGTAACTCCTGGCATCGGATAATTCCTCTGGATAGAGAATCTAGTCCATCACTTGTGGGGGAGATGTCTTCCTGAACTCCCAACGCTTTCAAAACCAATAAATAAAATAATTAGCACGGCTGTACAGTATACGTTTTGAAAATGATTGAAGTATTTTGAGCTTTGTAGAAGCCAAGAACCTTCTGCCATTTATTTATGCAAGGACATTTTATTTTAAGGCTTCTAAATCACAACAACGACCCACTGCTTTAATAACTGTGTCTTAAAGTGGATGCATATTTTTCAAACTCCAGCAAAAATATGTAATTCTGAATTATTTGAAAATAAAATGTATAGCTCCGAAAGTACTGGGGCAAAGATCCCTGTATGGAAAACTGAAGTCAGTTGTTCTTAAAAGTCTTAAAAGTATGTGTACGTACAAGATTGCCTATAGGAATTTATTTCAGGAAATACAACTGCCCCTCAGTACAACTTTCCAGATGGCAATGCGATCTTCCAGCCCCTGAACATTCACTTAGAAGTCTGAGTGAATTTGTCTCTGTCTTTTAAAAAAAAACTTTTTAATCCTACCTTTATTATTTTTATAAATAAATCAAGGTGCCGAACTTACCTAATACTCCTTCATCCTCCTATTTTTCCTACAAGAGCAACCTGTAAAATGGGTTGGGCTGAGAGAAAGTGACTGGCTCAAAGTCACCAGGATGGCTCTCATACCTAAGGTGGGACTAGAAATCACAGTCTTTCGTTTCTAGCCTGAGGCCGTAACCCACTGAAATGTGGCCAGAACAGCAAACGTGGCTTATACAATAGAATAGAATATCCAGTGCATGTGTACGTGTATGTAAGCCCAGATCTCTTCTTGAAAAATGACATGAATTAGATCAAAGACCGGTAGCCTTGACTAGGGACGCACCAGATGCCTACGTTGCCTCAGTGCTTTAACCCTGAATCTGAACTCTGTATATAAATGAAGGAAAGGAAGACCACAGTGACCCGATGCCTCATCAAGGCTAAGCTGAGCCCCAAATCTGGGCAATCCTGTGGAGCAAAACTTCCCAATCAGAGTGGAGGAAGCCAGATGCAATGGAAGTTCTTACTGGAAGTCCCTGCATCCTTCAGGTGCTGATAAGGCCTCACTGCGCAGCAAAGGGACGCAGCGCATAGGACCAAAGCCCTACGGTTTCACGTGCTCTGGCACAGCATGATCTGGTTTCATGCGTTTTGAGTGTAATGTCGCTCTTTCATTACTCAACCACTTAAACTGTCCCCAACTCTCTCACATTGATTGGATTGTTGATTGCTATAGGGCAGTGATGGCAAATCTATGGCAACTTCAAAACGAGCCATTTCCGGCCTCCGGAGGGCCTCCGGGGAGGTGGGGAAGGCCGTTTTTGCCCTGCCTAGGCTCCTGGATAGGCTCTGAAGCCTGGGGAGAGCAAAAAACAGGTGTGCCATCGCATGCTGAGAGCGGCGGGGGTGGTGATGGGGTGTCATGTGTGGATTCGCTGGGGGGGACGCTTGGAATTATGGGTGTGGGCATGCATGCACACTCCCCACCGTGGCCCCCTTTTGGCACGCAATGGCAAAAAGGTTAGCCATCACTGGTATAGGAGACCCTATATAAGGTCTCCTGCTTAAGCAGCGTGTTGGACTAGAAGACCTCCAAGGTCCCTTCCAGCTCTATTCTGATTGAATTGATTGATTGACCCTCTTTATTTCTCCGAGGTGCTCCTTCTCCACCCAATTAACATGATAATGAGTTATAATGTCTAAGATTTGTTTAAAGGTGATCGAGGAAAACCGGCCGTAATAAAAGCAGTAACTGACCTTCAAAGTAATACTTCATTGATTTATGCACAGCTAGAAAACATACATAAACTTCCTTTTTTCCATCCCCTCCTTTGTTAATCTAAACTCAGTTAGTGACAGCTTGGATGTGTGAATAGGAGTGAATAGGAGAGATTCAGATTTAAACAGATTTAGCTCATTATTATACTTGGAGGCAGGAGGGGCAGGAAGCAGTGGCTCAGAGTAACTAGACATAGATGGACAAGAAGGAACGGAAAGGATGAGGCAAAGTTCAGAAATCATCCAAGCCAAATTGAAAATTAACAGAATTTAACCACCAAGGCCAATCCAAGAAAAGGGAAAAAAACAACAGGAGGATTCTGACTGGGATCGAGTGGTAGGAAGCTGTGACAACATCTTTTCAGCTGTCACTATAGTACATTCTTTCTAAAAAGAGATAGGGGAAAGTTGACATCAATGGTCTGGTTAAATATAAGAACCAGTTTAAACTGATAATATTCTAAGAATATTAAAACTATTTTGTTACTGAAAACAATGAAGAACAAGATTAATACAGCAATGAGCCTTGTGCCTGCAGCTGGAAACTGCTGTTGTGTGTTTGGTGGAATTTAGTATGAATCTCAATCTCTTTCTCTTCTTCAGATGAAAATATTCTTCAGATCTCAGTGGATGCTTTGTCCAGTTGCCTTTTTGAAATCTTCTGCAGTTATTGGGCATATCATGGTACCAAATGATGGACGGAACTGCTAAAATCCTTAAATCCTGGCAAACCAGAGAGTGCCCATTCTCATATATATATATTGTATTGGCGGTATAGTGGTGGTGGTCTAGAAATTAGGAAACCCAGTATTAATTGCATTCTCAGATATGGGAACTCTTGGGGAGCCTTTGGGTCAATCAGATTGTAGGTGATGTATGATTACTGATAAACCAGATTCTACCAGTGTACTGATAAACACTACCTAAATAGAATGGGGAGATCAAGAGGCAGAATTTCTTAACATTATTAAAGTCAAGATGGCCGGTGTACCTATATGATTAAATCCCTCCCTTCCTCCCTTTTTTACATGTGTATACACATATAAAGCAGGGATGGGATTCTACTGATTCGGGCGAACAGGTAGCTCCGATGATCAGCTGGGAGCGAACTGGTTCGCTCAAATGATCAGGTCGGCCCGCCTGCCCCTGTGCTTTACTTACCTTTATCTTCTCAGCTGATTGAAGCTGCAGAGCGGATTGCTGGGCATCAGCTGTGTTACTCCCAAGGTTAGTATTTGTAAAACTGTGCACGCACGCCAGAGGTGGGTTCCTAATGGTTTGGTATGGTTCTACCAAACCGTTAGTAACTTACTGGCACGGTTCGGTAGAACTGTTAGTAACCTGGGCCTGCCACGCTCCCAAGCTGGTTCTTTTGGTGGTGCCATAGGTGGCGCCATCTTGGATTTTGCTTCTGTGCATACGCAGTTTTTTAAAAGCACTATGCATGTGCGTGCGCGGCCGCAGCATGCCCGAGCGAACCAGCAGTAACGCACGCGCAGCAAAGCACGCAATCACCGAACCTGCCAATTGTTAAATTGGCAGCATCCCACCACTGATATAAAGGGATGGGATTTTTATTATGTGATTGCAGCCAGCATTTTGATTTGTTTGTTTTTTTTTAAAGGTCACTGCTGTAAGACTAATATATACGCAAAAATGGATATACTCACAATGATAGAATGGTTGGTGAAGCTGATGGAACTAGCAGAAGTGGCAAAATTAACTGGTTTGTTTAAAGAAGGATCGATGGTGAAGTTTGCCAATGATATCAAACAGAATACTTTTAGTAGCTAAATATTCTGCACTTTAAAAGAATCCAGTTTCCAAAAATCAACAGGTAACATCACTAACAGTGGCCCAAGCATTACAGTTAAGTAACTGTAAATAACTTATTTTGTGAATTGTGCCTATGGAAGTAAAGGTTGGACTTTGAAAGAGCAGGACCTTTTGAACTCTGGTGTGGGTGAAGACTCCTGAAAATATCGTGGACAGCCAAGAAATTAAACAATATATCATGAAGCAAAATCAATCTAGAGTTCTCACTTGAGGCACAAATGACCAGAGTCAAATAATTTTACTTTGGATACATTTATGTGAAGACTTCTCTGGAGAAGGTTCTTATTTTGGGAAAGGTAGAAGAAAACAGAAGAGGATGACCAGCAGCAAAGTAAATAGATTTATTGAGTCCATCGTTGAAAGACCAGGTTAGGGATAGGTTGTGATGGAGGAAATGTATCTACATGATCCCTAACAGTTGACAACAACTTGATGGCACACAATCATTCTCAAGATATGAGGCGAAAGCTTCTCTTCGTATTAGATTTTTGAGTACATCTTTTATCACTTTATTGAATCATGAAATTCTGTTTTTCATAAATGCAGCAGATAGATTTGTCTCATGTTGTATTATTCTGCTGATAGACACTGTCTTAGAAGCACATTTTTGATATTTTTACATTGTTCTAAATCTGTGCTGGTAGGTTGGGATAGACGAAAAATGGAAACATTGGAGAACAATGTAAAATCCCATTGTATGAAAATATTACTTATTGTGGCAATTTATTCCCATCTACTTTGCCCACAATCTTTTCATTTTTTTAAATTTATTATGTTCCATTAAGACATAGACTGGCCAATACTAATCATAGTTATTTATGAGTAAACTGAACATCTGACATAAGGTAGCAACTCTATATAGTTTAGAATTCTAAATTCTAAATATGACATAATCTAAGGAGAAGGACATGTATTCATAATTCTAATAAAAAGACATTTAAGGCTGCCAAGAAAACCACATGAGTATGACCACATAGTCACCAGGAATTGAGATGACTCAAGAGCATATTTACTTAAATGTGGAATAAGGTATTTTTAACATCACTATTCAGTAGTAGCACCTAGCTGATTTTGTTTAATCTTCAAAGAAGCTAAGCAGAGCCAGACTCAAGTAATGGATAGCTAGGAGATTATAAGGAAATCTCAGGTCGCTAAGGTAGACAGGGATATTGAACATATGACCAGGACAACAGCATGTCAATTCGATATTGCAGCCAAGAAATTGAGATGGATGATCAAATCAGGATTTGTGAAAGGATTTCTAGAAATTCAGATTGATCTGATGGGCCAATGCAGAATGCCTTATCTTTTTATTTTCCCTTATATCAAAGTCTGTCCTTAGGAGGTTCTTTATGTATACAAATATTAGCATTGTGTTACTAATTTTTAATGGAATTCTTTTTATAGTTTGCCTTCCTGGGATTCATATAAATATTAAACAATTTCATTATTATTTAACCTTATGAATTAGATTTGCACTTCTGTTTTATGTACTAGCAAGATCTCTTGTTATGCTCCAGAATTTTTGTTCTTTTTACTTTAATTTTATGGAAAAATGAGAAATAAATAGCCTTAGAAGATCTTGAATCACTTGATTGTCAACTAACTAGAATACTGGTGGTAGAAGGACTGTCTTACTTGATCTGGTGTTTACCTCTGGTTTTTCCCTTCAGGTAATTAGCCTTAGGAGAATTAGCATTAAAAGAAATATAGTCGCAATGATAATAACATGGATCTGTGTTATTTGGAAACTAAACAAGCCACCCTTGAAACCAGGTAGTGCTATTTGTATATATTTCAGTACTCCAGATATGATTGAAACCAACCTTATAATGCAGAAAAAGAAAAATCTTCATTTAATGACTCAAGATCAATATAGAGAGAGCATCCTCTAGTGGACACTTAATATAACACATTCTGAAGCTCTGTTAAAAGATCAGTGTGATGAAGTCTCCAAGCTGAGTTCAGTTCCTGATTATTTCATGGACATGTCCAGACAGTTTTCTTGGCAGCAGCGTAATGGTGACTTGCCACCCTTATTTTTCAGAATGATTTTTAATTTTCCAATCTAGCCCTTGACCCTTGGATTTCCAGGTAGTCCTCCATTCAAATACTAATCATATCTGAACTTGCTTAGGTTTCCTGTTTTATATACATAATTTTTTATTAAGTATGTTTCCAACACTGAAATGATCACAAAGCTCTGCTTGTTCATATAACACCCATGTAAAACACTCTGTGGTAACGTATTACTGAGTAATTATTTCTACTTATTAACGTATTCATAATTGTGCTGCATCAAAAGACATGAAAAAAAGTAGAAAGGTTAGACTGTGTCTTGCTATTTGTTGCTGTTTACCAGTAGCGTAAAATAAGTAATTACTGTATACTGAGGACTATATTATACTGTATTGCAGTATTTCCTAACCTTGCCATCTTTAGGATGTGGACTTCAACTCTCAAAATTCACATCTTAAATTTGCTAAGGTTGAAAAATACTGTGGTAATGTATATTTTAAAATAGGCACTGCCTATTTCTCTCTCTTTATGGATGTAGACATTGATTCTTAGAAAAAACAGTTTGTTAAAGCTTATCTGCAAAATATCTCTAGATATTTTGGGTTATAATTCTAATAAACTCCAGCCAACATCACCAAGGATGATCAGTGGGATATAGCAGAAGTACTTTCTGGAAGATATTATCACTCCCACTATATATAGTATATACTGGTAGTATAGAAATACAATGCAGTACATATGGGGCCATATTGATTAGAACCCTGCCGGCAGCTGGAGAATAAAAAAGTAAAGAAATACTCAGCTTAAACTTGTGGAGTATATCTACTTATACAGAAGTGAAAGGTATTTCTAAGTAATCACCAATAACACATGCTCTTAATTTTCCATATTTCTGAAAAATGTTCACTACATCCCAACCTGGTATCAAGACTTAGAAACCTCCAGCATCTATCTAGTTTTCCCTGTTTAAAATAACAGACCCTTCTTTCTGGTAGCTGCAGCACTCTCCATGAGCAAATATTCGTTCTCCAGAGGGCTTAAAATAAGGATCTCCTGCTCCTTCAGAAAGCCAAATCAGCTCAGACAAATCTTTCAGGGCTCTCCTTCCAAAAAGGAAAGAGCTGATCATACCCTCACGGATGTACTGCCATTTCAATTCCCCAAAGGTCCAGCTAAACTGGGGCGGGCACCAGAGATTAGGTTTATCAGGCACCCAATTTGCAAACTTTGTTGGGCAGTATGAAGCTGGCCTTGAATCACTTGACGTTTTTTAGGAGCCCAGTACAAAGGATACAAAGGAATGATAGCAAAACCAAAGGCATAAATAAACATAAGTAAGTTGGATTGAGTTTGACAAATTCTGCCCAACCGTCCAAAGTAGATGCGCCAGAGAGGAGCTAATGATATACACCCTACTCCCCTTCAGCTCAGTTTTACTAGTCTGACTGGCTTGGGAGCCATACTCCGCTCCAGGCTTTCCAATTTTTGGCTTTCGGAATGTCTTTTCCCACCCCTTGCTGGTCGGCTGGGGTCTTCTTACCCTTGCAACAATTTCATGGATTGGCTGAATGTCACCAATCATGAGCACCTCCCTCCTCCCATTTTATAAAGCACCCAAAGGACTTTTCGCCCTTACTCAAACCAGACCTCGCATGGGGTCAAAGTTAAACGGGGCAAAGATCCACAAATCCTTCCCATCAGACATTGGGAGTTCAATGTCTCCTTCTAACTCTTTTTTCTACCGGTCTAAAGCACTCTTTTAATTTAGTCGCAGCTCAGGATAACCGCGATTCCGATCCCGGCGATTCAAAATCAACTAAGAGTGTAAAATAATCCCGAAAACTAAAGCAACGAATGCTTTATCTTGGAAAAACTTCCAGGCTGGCGGAGAAGAGGCGATATCCCACCCCTCTGGTTTTATGACCCCCACCCTCCCAATTTCAAAATCCTGCCTCCAATTTGTCCCCAGGGAAAGGCAAGTAATATAGACCTCAACCTTGCAGGGGCTGGAATGGAAAAGTGGTTCTTTATTATCCAAAGCCTTGGGAGAGCAATGGAAAAATGCTTTATTTTGTCCGGCTCCTATTCGAACGATAGTTGAAAAAATAAATACGGAATCAAATTCTCCCGTCAGAAGAGCCAGGTACGTTGGAAGCCTAAGGATTTCCCGGCGAGACGCGTCTGCGTCTTTCATTTCCACCCGTGAAAATAAAAATGTTGAATGGAAAAAACGAAATCGAGAATATTCAATAACGAGATGACGTTTGTCCCGGACATTATGGCCTCCAGTGATAACAGTTCGTCACCCGTATGCACCGAAATTTAAAACAGGGTTGGGGGGGAAAAATACCCAAAGCTACAACCGATTACCAAGTTTCGGGAAAACAACCTTGCGAATATTACCAACCGGATCACCGCCGTGCTTCATAGATCGATCAATTAAAAGCAGCGATAGGGGTGTGGAAAAATGTCCATCTAGGTTCTGTTCCAAGTGGGGAAGAAGACACTGGTGGGTTTACTTCCTACAGGGGTATCAGATTAATCAAATCATATTAAAGCAGAACTATGACAGCTTCGATGAGAAAAATCCTCCAAGAAGCCTTTTCCAAAAAACAAAACAAAACAAAAAAGCGATATTGGCATTTTCCAAACATAGGAAAACCCCTATAAATCGACTCCCAAACGCTTCGATTTTAAACTATTCATCCCTTTTTTATTTCCGCGATCCTGAAAAAAATAAAAAATAAATTCGATGTGATCTCAAACATTTAATACATTATTGTTATTATTACCTTTCAGTAGATAGCACAGAGTGTAACGTTTTTGACATGGTAAAATGAAGAATTGCCTTTATGGGCGGGAGGGGGAGAAGAGAAAGAGGATATAAAAAAGCCACCCGATTCCTAAATCGGCTCTTATTACATAGCTGAGTTTATTCCTTTTTCCCCAAGTTTTTCCAAGAACCGGACAAAGGCTTAAAAAGCATCGCGTTGAAAACGAACGAAAACCGAAACAGCATCGCCTCCCTTCTGATCACGGGTGGTATTAGGCAGATTTCGACCCCCATTCCGGCTGATTCCCCCGACAGGCGTTTTGACATTTGTCCCCTCCCCACCCGTCCCTTCTCTCCAAAACACGGCCACGTTTCTCCGGCTCTCATCGGACGGGCGTCTCTCTTCGGCCTCCCTCCAATCACGACGGCTCGGCTTCTTGCTTCTCCCTTCCCACCAGCTTTGGAGACAACCCCCCCGCCGCCGCCCCTCCCGTCGACCGGCTTTGCGAGGCCCGAGGGGATAGGCCGGCAGGTGGGGCAGAGGTGGCTGCGGAGGAACGGCCAGCCTCCTCTCCGGGATAAATAGAGCCACGAGGGGACCCGGTGGGATGGCATCGGGAAGGGCCCGTCGTTTGCTTCCAGGCAGGCAGAGCGGCGGAGGAAGGGGGAAGGAGGGGATAAAGAAGCGGGAAGCCAGACCGAAGCCCCCTCCCGCGATCCCTCGCTCTCTTTGCGGCTCAATTGGCATCGGAGCCCCCCGCGTCCCTTCCAGGCCGCCTTTCGCGTTAAGAAAGCCCTCGCCGTCTGCCCTGGTGGGGAGGCCGGCGGCCACCGCTCTTCCATGGACGTCCTAGGCCACATGGAGCTGACCGAGGGTTCCCTCTGCTCCTTCTCGCCGGCCGGCGATTTCTACGACGACCCTTGTTTCAACACGTCGGACATGCACTTCTTCGAAGACTTGGACCCGCGGGTGGTGCACGTGGGAGGCCTGCTGAAGGCCGACGAGCACGGCCACCACCACGGCCACGAGGACGAGCACATCCGGGCGCCCAGCGGCCACCACCAAGCGGGCCGCTGCCTGCTTTGGGCCTGCAAGGCCTGCAAGAGGAAGACCACCAACGCCGACCGCCGCAAGGCGGCCACCATGCGCGAACGGCGGCGGCTCAGCAAAGTCAACGAGGCCTTCGAGACGCTCAAGCGCTGCACCTCCACCAACCCCAACCAGCGCCTGCCCAAGGTGGAGATCCTGCGCAACGCCATCCGCTACATCGAAAGCCTCCAGGCGCTGCTGCGGGAGCAAGAGGACGTCTACTACCCGGTCCTGGAACACTACAGCGGCGACTCCGACGCCTCCAGCCCCCGCTCCAATTGCTCCGACGGCATGGTGAGTTTCCGCGCTGTGGCGCAAAAAGCTGCCGCTGATCGAGGACGCTTCGGTCTGCATGAGGACCAGGATTGTAGGGTTGGGTTGGGTGGGACTAATGCTGATTCTGTAAACCGCTATTCCGCAATTGAGCCTGAGATTTCTGTTGTTAAATGAGACATTTGTTAAGTGAATGTTGCCCCATTTCACAACCTTCCTTGCCACAGTTGTTAAGTGAATCACTGCAGTTGATAAGTTGGTAACCTGGTTGTTAAGTGAATCTGCCTTCCCTATTGATTTTGCTTGTCAAAAGGTACAGAAGGATGATCACACAATCTTGGGGAAATGTAACAGTCATAAGTATGAACTAGTAACCAAGCGGCTGAATTTTGATCACATGCTCACGGGGATAACACAATGGTTATAAGTGTGAAAAATGGCCATAAGTCACTTTTTTCAGTGCCGTTGTAACTCTGAACAGTCACTAAGTGAACTGTTGTAAATCAAGGACTACTCCTATAAGTATAAGTGCTGTTGCTATTCGCCTTGAATAGAGAGATGGCCAGTCCACAAGAGCGGCTTCTCCACATGTCTTTGACAGTCCGTCTTAAAGATGAGAAGCTTTGGACTGAGATGGGAGGACTTGTTGCCTGAAATGTGTGGCACAGAAGCAGGAAATCCTCATTTGTGCCCCCCCCCAAATCATTTGGAGGTGGGACAGGATTTAGCCTGCTTTCATGGCTTTTTCAGAAACTAGGGTTCCCCAGGTGGGAGAAAACCCCAACTTCAAACCTTGTCTTCCTTAAAAAGCTTAAGATTCTAAGAGTTAACTTGCCTTTCCGGAAATGGTAACTACCAACAGTAGGAGGACTTGTTTAGTTTGTGTTCAAGAGGAGATGTGGTGCAGTTATTCTCCTTTAGTCAACATGCGTACTCTCAGGTTTTCTCTGCTTTTAATTTCCAGGACAAAAGAGAAAGTTTATAATCAATCTGAGATGCCTTTTGAGACTATCTTTCTCCAAGTGCCCTCTGATTCCTTGGCAAGGGAGGAATCAGTTCCTGTTCATCCTTATTTCCAGGAAAATAGGGAATGCTCTCTTCTGGTGCTGAAGCAGGCTTAGTCTCTAATCCAAGAGAAAGGTGCATAGGCACTTTTTTTGGGGTGCTTTCAACCTTAGAGTAAAAAGGGAGAGGAGGTTTGCTGTCTTAATCCCAGTTTGGGTTATCTGTTCCCTCAGGAATTAGGGTGGAGACAGGAGAAATTTGATATGGAAATTCCTATGCGTCAGTGGTTGTAATAAATGGATGGAATAAATTGTCTCTCTGTTCTGCTTTTAACTGTGTAGCTCCAGTTCACCTTTCCATCCAGCCATAGTTGTATTAGTCAGGTTGCATTCTAAAGGAATGAGTACCCACTGAATTGGTGGGATTTCACTTCAAGAGGATGTGCTTCCTTATCTACAGAGTACATTTATTTATTCAAGTAATGGGTTACTTGATGCTTTTCAACAGAAGCTCCTTTAGTGATTCCAACTAAAGAAAAATATATACAGTTTTGAAACATCCTCAGCAAGACATCCAGATTGGTATATTAGTTAGGACAACAAGCTAGAAACCAGGAGAAACCTGCTTTAGGCATGAAGCCAGCTGAGTGATCTTGGGCCAGTCATTCTGTCACAGCCCTAGGCAGGAAGCAATGGCAAGCCACTTCCAAAATAAAATACTGCATGGAATTGTCCAGGAGTCAAGAATTGACTCAAAGGCATTGGTGCACAGACATACACACAAACACTTTAAGAAAGTCACGTATAAAATGCTGCAACAGCAACTTCAAACAGTTAGGGAACAAACTTTTAAGTATCACTCTTTCTGCTCTAGAGGATTTGTGGTATGAAATTCAATCTATGTCTTCTGAAATTCAACTCCCTCTGGCCTCCTTGCAGTAAAATGAGCCCTTCTGGGTTTTTTTTTTTCTTGGACCAAATATAATTACTATTTGCTTATGAAATTTAATCACTGGGGAAAATGCATACTTATCCCGTACGTTATATGGAACGTTCTCATCTTGCTTGTCCAAAGATACATCTCCCATTTTCCCCTAGCCATACAGCTATATATCCTAAAGTTAATATTTTTGAGATGGTGGGTGGCAGTTAAAATTACACCCTGACCTCATTCACTTCCTGAGGAATGGAGAAGTCCAAAGTAAATGCTTCTGAATCTGGTCGTATGTGGAGAACGTTCGTTGAAAGGTACTCATTAAAATATGCTGGTTCAAAGCCTTTCCGGAAAAAAAGCATAATTTGCCAATGGATCCTCTACATTGTTTTCTAAGGACCATCCTGCCTTCTTTGAAACTTACTCTCTAGTAAATGTGCATGGAGTTCCGTGATTTAGGAAGAAGCCTTACTAGGCAAAAATTTATAACACTGCTGTGGATCTAAGTAACGTATTGAAGATGTCTTGAAATGATAAAGTGCTTTAATATATCTAATAGCAACTTGGGAAAAAGTGAAGATTAGCATTATGCCGCAGTAAAATCCGATTTGTAATTTCACAGACTTTTCTACCAACCCTCTTTCCCTTTTCTAAAAAAAAAGAAAATCTTGTTCATGAGATACTTTTCTCCTGAAAGGGGGAACATCATGGCTACATATAAGAGAGACTTTTCCCCCTAAATCCAATCCCCACAATGAGGAGCCCATGAGGTAGACTATATTGAAAAAGAATGAATGTTTCTGTGTGATTTAGTGAATTTCATGTTGGGCAGGACTTGGGTTTTCCTGATAGTTAATCTTTCGTTGAGCTGATTTTATTTTATTGTTGGGGTGTGACAGAGAGGGTTACTGTTCACATACCTGGAATGAAACCTCCCAGTCTAAAATTGTCCGAGAGGAGGAACCTTCTGGAGGATTTAATCAAAGCACAGGAATTATGGGAGTCTATGACTTGCTGAAGAGATCATTTGAAAAGGAAAGACAAATGAATCATGCATAATCCTTGGCCACTGTGCAACTAACAACTCTCTTGTAATTTAATTTTGTTTCCTACTTTGATGAATATTTGGAATTCAGTTAAGAGTAAGCAAAAATTCTTCCTGTTCTAAGAGCCATGGTGGCGCAGTGGTTAGAATGCAGTATTTCAAGCTAACTCTGCCCACAGCCAGGAGTTAAATCCTGGAGGGGCTCAAGGTTGACTCAGCCTTCCATCCTTCCGAGGTGGGTAAAATGAGGACCCAGATTGTCAATATGCTGACTCTGTAAACTGCTTAGAGAGGGGCTGTGAAGTGGTATATAATTCTAAGTGCAATTGCTAATGCCAAAACCATGGACTTCACTTTCATAAAATCTATTGATTGATTTACTTAACTTTTAACTTTTATTAACTTTTTTAAAATGTGCATGGCCATTCACCATAGACATGGCCACCCATAGTACTCTGGGTGAACAACAGCAATTAAATAAAACATTTAAAAGTCAACAGTTTTATAAAAGATCCTTTAAACACAATCAACCACAGAATAACCCCCCGCCCGCCCACTCGACCAGTGCCTGATGGGGAAAGCCAACTTCCTAATGGCCTTCTGGAAGACAAGGAATGTTTGCTGTTTTACTTATTTGTTTAGACATATATGGCTTACACAATATGAAATCCAGGTGGCTTACATGATATGAAATTTAAAAATACCATCACAATAGAACAATGCATAATAAATACATCTATTTGGCATGGTAATAAAAGTCACTGCTATCATTAGGTGATATTTTTCTACCCAAATGTCCACTGATTAGTTTTCTAGGCTGACAGTAGCCCATTCCAATTTCCAGCACCACTTTGCATAAAGGGCTTGTTGTAAGAGAACATGCAAAACTGCTCCACAAAGTCTAAATAACTAAGATGACAATTTGTATAATTCCTGACTTTGCTGTGAAATGCAGTAAACATCAAATGAAATATCTGTGTGTGTATGTGGTATCTGATATATAAAGTATCATTAAACTTTTGAGTCGAGATTTGTGTTCACGTTTCTGACTGAATGCCTTGTATTGTTGGGTTTTGTTTCAGATGGAATACAGTGGTCCTCCTTGCAGTTCTCGCAGAAGGAGTAGTTATGACAGCAGCTACTATTCAGAATCACTCAGTGGTGAGTATTTGCCTTTAAAAAAAGATTCTTCACAATTAAGATATATAATAGTTTGGGTACCTGTACCTGAAAGCACATACATTTTATCAAACATACTGTTACTGTTATTAAGTTGCATGTATTTAATTTTCATTGATGATCAAAATGAGCAGCTGTTTTGGTACATAACCTTAGACTTGAACAGCGATCTGGGCAGTGTATAAATTTAATAAATAAATGCATAAATTTTAAAACAGCGTCTTTTTGTATTCCCAGCTTCACTTATTCCCAGTTTATGTGCCATTACTGTAATGTCCATTGAATTTGCAACTGGAGGGGAACTGAGTAGACATTTATCTGAAATCGTTCACTTGACTGCTGAATAGCAATATATGTTGTAAAACATATGTATTTCATATGTGTGTATGTGTGTGTGTACGTGTGAGGACTCCTGCAAAAAATAGCTTCTCGGTATTGTCTTGAGATTAATGGATCTCCCTGTCTTTAGATTCAAAGCAAGGGAAGAATTCAGTCGTCTCCAGCCTAGATTGCTTATCCAGCATTGTGGAACGAATTTCAACAGAGAGCACAGCCTGTCCTGCTCTACCCACAGCTGAAAGTGGGGTTGAAGGCAGCCCTTGCTCACTCCACGAAGGGCCCAGCCTGAGTGATACCGGCGCCCAAACCAGCCCCCTAGCCAGCTGTACTCAGATTCCTCAGGACTCTGCCAACAACAATGCCAGCAACCCTATTTACCAAGTGCTATGAAGTGCAAATATGACGAATGCTCTCTTTTAACCAGCAATCATACTTAAACCCGCATTTCCAAGACTGAGAATGAACGATACTTACAGCTATTTTTTTTTTATTCGCTTTCAAATCTATCTAATAATTCCTTTTTTTCCATGCTTGTATTACTCCAAGAATGCACTTATTTATTGGTTATAAACAAAAGCTATTTAATTTGTATATAGAGGTCTTTTAGAATTGTGCACCATGAAATGGCCAATGTTTTTACCGTGGAAAGGTCAATGGACGGGGATACCTTACAATCCTGGATAGGCTGCTCAATTCCCATTACTATCTGTATACTTTAAGCAGCCAGATGCAATCAAAATTGCTGCCTTTCTTTGCAATTCCCCCCCATCTAAACCCCCACCCCATAATCACATCCACATATATGCAGAAAAGGTTGTGGACCACTTTTTTTAAAAAAAAAAGAACAAGAGCAATTATTTTGTAAAAAAAAAAAAAGTTTCCATGGAAAGAGCAATAAAAATGTCTGTATTTAATGTTGCTTGGTTTGTTGTGCCAAACTTTAACTTTATATATTTATACAATATGGATGCTGAGAACGTTTTCAACACTATTCTAAATAAAGATCCTTATTTATAAAATGGCTGTCTTTCATTTGTCTTCGGCTAGGGATCCCAGTGTAATATTGACAAGTAATTTTTAATTCTGTTTGCTCATATTAACTCCCCAAGAATTTCATGACCAAAATACAGCTTGGAAAGAACTGGGTGTGCTATATTTGTGCATATTCCGACATTTTCATTGCAGATAATTACTTGGCAAGACATGCAAGCAGTTCACACATCATGCTAAGGCATGTTTATTCAATAATTCTGTGCATAGAATCATGCGTTGTGATAAACCACAAAACATTAACTATAATGACTGAATTCACACAATATGACAAGTTGTGATCAAATGCAGAGTGACATGTAAACCAAGTTTCTTGTTTTCTAAGGACTGCAAACACAAGTCAAAAACTACTCATTCCTGAAATGAGCACTTGCTAGATGCCCTATTTTTTATACGTAATGCAATTTTATATTTGTAATGTCGTGACTGTACAGTTTCTATTGTCTAGAAGTAATTTAAATAGTCAACAGGAATCTAGATTTTAATTAACCCACTCAGATCCTAAGCCATAATGTGGTTAGTTTAGTTTCAGGTCAGTGTAATGCTTGTTGTGTTAAGTGGTTTATTCAGTTTAAGCAAGGCATAGCTTAAGAGTAACTCCAGTCAGTTTGAGGATTGCTTGAGTATGAACAAACATTTCTTGGGCTGGTAACAGCTAGTGTAAAACATTATTACCAACATCTGTTTTAAGAATGGCATTTAGAGTTTGGTTTTCCTGAATCATATTGATACATGTTTCTGAACTCTAATAAGTTTGTATGTGAGAATTATGAATTAGGGGAACAGCATTGGTGTTGGTGTTGTCAACTATCCACTGCTGCCCAATGTAAAATATTAAAATACTTTAATATTCGCAGATAAAATATATCTGTGAACGCAGATATAAAATATATGTTTAATTTTGAGAAAAAATGCAAATATCCCTAGAATAGTGAGACTATTTTGTTCACGATACCGAATGTGTTTACCCCAATCAAAGCAACTTTATTGACTTCAAATTTCTGGTCTATTTCAACTATAATTGGCAAATTGATTTTCATATTATGAATGAGTTACCATGAAACCACGGCTGCAAAAAAAATTGAAATTGCTTCTGCAATTTCACTCTCTTTTCAAATCATCTGCAGTTGCACATCAGATCTTGAACTCAGAGTTTCTTTAAAGCAAATTATGAATAAATCATGACTTCATACTGTGGCTTACGGTAAAACCAGTCCCACAGATTCAGTCATCAATACATTCTGCTTTTGCTTTGAAGCAGAAATAGCTATTATATTGCTATTTTGATAATGCCAGAAACCTTGCATGGTAAACAAATGGGATGTTATAACAAATACAGGGGAAATTATCCCTTCTAATTAAATCCATTATATATTTCAAAGAGTCACTTACTTACTTTGTCAGGTGGTACTAGTCTAAAGAGACCCACAATTCTCACTAAATTAGATTTTTATTATAAGATACTGGAAAAGTCTAGATTCTTTTTTTTTCTTCTTACAATCAGTTTTCTACTTTTATTTTCTCATGTCTATTACCTTACATCTATGATGGTGAACCTATGGCACACGTGCCACAGGTGGCACGCAGAGCCATATCTGAGGGCACGTGAGGTGTTGCCCTAGGTGTTGTTAGTTCCAGTGCGCATGCGCACGCTGGCCAGCTGATTTTCACCTTTCCAGAGGGCAGGATGAGGCCGTTTTTGCCCTCCCCAGGCTTCAGGAAAGTCCCCTGAAGCCTGAGGAGGGAGAAAAATGGCCCAACGGGCCTACCAGAAGTCCAGAGGCTTCAGTGAGGCTTGCACCTATGTGCAGGGGGGACCGGACACAGTGAGGCCATTGTGTGCATGTGCGGGGGAGGGCATTGCATTATGGGTGTGGGCACGTGCGCACACGACCACCACCCCCGCACTCCCCTGCTTTTGGCACGCAATGGCAAAAAGATTAGCCATCACTACCTTATACACTGTTTTATCAACCAGTTTACATTCTATATTCTACAGTACTCTTTGTTCCTGTTCTTTAACTTTCAGTTTTAACTTGAACTCTGGCCCCACTAGGAGTTTTGACCTCTGCCTGATCCTCCATAGCCATGTTAACTTACATTCCCTTGTGTGGCTTTCTGGATTGTTCTGGAAAGTGGAGGATGTTGGAAACTGTTTTTAGCCAGACTTTAATTCCTCCCCTACTCACAGTACTTCTTTTAGTTGTATTAACTGATGTTTTCTTTATGGAGGACTTAGGCTGCCTTCAGTGCTCCACTACTGACCACGTGTTGGGCTTCTGTCTGGATGCTTCTTTTCTACCAGTGTTTAGTTCTCAGAGCTTTCGGTTCAGAGAACGTCTCAGCCTTCTGAATCTAAAGTTCCTGGGTCTTCCTGCTCTGCCAGTAATATCTGCTTACTTTGACTGGCTAAGCCTTCCAGATCTGAAATGCTGTTGGCCACCAAATACCATAGGTCTTCCCAGACTTTGGAGGTCTCTATTTCTTATGCTTCTTCTCCATAAGAAAAATAGTTGCCAATGATTCTTCCAGATCCTCTGCTATCAGTGTCTGGATTTCTCTTATAAGCGGCCTGGTTTGGACTGGGATGCTATAAACCAGGGGTCTCCAAACTTGGCAACTTTCTCCCAGAATTCTGGGAGTTGGAGTCCACAAGTCTTAAAGTTGCCAAGGCTGGAGATCCCTGGTGTAAAGGAAAGCTACACAGGACTGTAGAACAAATAGTCTCCATATGCAAATTTTGAAGCCTGCCAGTTTGGAAAAGAGACTCCTCTTCCCCATCTGAGCATTGAGACCCATGATAATACGAAGAAAAACTATTATGCTGGCTGAGGAATTCTGGGAGTTGAAGTCCATAAGTCTTAAAGTTTCCAAGCTTGAAGACCCCTGCTATAAATGACTGAATATCCCTGATTTGTCTTATCTTCCCTCATGTCTACAATTCCTGGGCAACCAGCAGCTGGAGCCAAATGTTATTTCTGGCAGGGATGAGGAAAATAACTTCCATGCAGCTGTTCTTTTTCTGGATAGTAAACTGGCTTCTTGGAACCTCCTCTGGGCAAGTTGTTCTTCCTTCGAAGCACAGGGTACCATCTTCAAGAATGCTGTGCTAATAGCCTAATTTACCATTCCTGCCCTATAATATATTGTTTGTTTTGGCATACCAATATGCCAAGAATAGTCTTCCTTGGGGCCTTCCAGATAGATCCAACTCCCATAATCCTTAACCCACACACGTGGAGGAGGTAAGATGGAAGAGGCTGATAAACCACAAGGTTGCATTGCATGCTGAATCTTTGGATGATACTGAAAGACTTTGAGAAGTCTTTCAACCAGGAGTCTGCTTTTTTTGACCTATACT
The DNA here is from genome assembly GCA_032467955.1 of Pseudoxenodon macrops. Taxonomy (NCBI): domain Eukaryota; kingdom Metazoa; phylum Chordata; class Lepidosauria; order Squamata; family Pseudoxenodontidae; genus Pseudoxenodon; species Pseudoxenodon macrops. The sequence goes on along the minus strand of JANHFT010007652.1, from coordinate 17,194 downwards.
GGGATCTAAAGGAGGTAGAGGTAGAGTGGCTTTGTTACTTCAAACATAACTTTTCCCAGCTTTGGATGGATGGATGGTTGGCAGATTGAGCTCTGAGGGTACTGTATTATTCTGGCTCTGATATTTTCTGGCTTAAGACATGCCCAAATATTCCCCTTTTAATGTGACTGACTCATATCAAAATGAACAAAGCTTCAATTGCACCATTGAGGCTACCATCGTGACTTATTTGACTATGTCCTATAGATATCCCTAGCTATAGGGCATGATAATAAGGACTTACTATTTTATTTTATTTTCCTTTTATTTATTTTAGTGTAAATTTAAGTACATTGATCTAGAGCTGCCCTCTTTGTCCTGGTTTGAAGGCTGTTCACCAATTTGCCACTCATCCTGAAAAAGATTGTGAATTGGAGAGTTTGATTGGAGAAGTTACGTCCAGGTGATAATACTTGGCTGAGCTTGGCTGGGCCTGGAAACGAAACAGGATCTGGACTGGTTAGTATTTGGACAGGATTCTTTCATGGAATACCAGAACTAGATTGCAGAAAATACAACTGCAGCAACAGAGTTGTCAATGCCTGGAATGCATTACCTGACTCTGTGGTTTCTTCCCCAAACCCCCAAAACTTTAACCTTAG
>JANHFT010007650.1:41799-52309 GCA_032467955.1 Pseudoxenodon macrops | reverse complement strand
GTATAAGACGCACCTGAATTATCAGCCCCAATTAGGGGGAGAAAAGGTGCATCTTATACTCAGAAAAATACGGTAATATAATATTCCCTCAAAAAACATGTATCAAAAACATAATCTGATTCTGTTGAAATATAATGGATTAGACATGTTGCATCTGGGAGAAAATGATGAAGCAATTTACGTAAAAAGTTACCATGGACATTAGAAAAATAAGTTGTTGACAAATCAGGGAGAATATTGATATTATCATTTCTGACTAATCAGAAGGGGAAAAAGCCAATTTTATTAACATTTCCTCCAATCTTTTCAGGAGGTAGACTAAATTAAATAATATTTAAAGGTATGAACACAGTATAAACCACAAGTTGATAAATCTGACAGTTATAGGAAATATCCTATACTGTCAATGAATGCTGTAAATTGCATGTTTCTATTTTCTTTTATTCTTAGAGCTATTGGCATCCCAAAGAAAGGCAGCTATTATTGTCCATGTTACAAAATGCATTCTAGAAAGATAGATGTGTATTGGATTCAAGATGTAGAAACTGCAGCTTGCAATCCATTCATTACAAAAACAAAACTGATCTATTCTGGAATAAAAGATTGAGGTTGAATGACTCAATCCTTTGCATGACATAAAATTGAAATTAGTCTGGAATAAGCATTTTAGTTTGGACTAATATGTGTTAAAATGTCTATATAAAGTATAGGACTCTAGTAAAGCATTTATGTGAGAAATATTTATTTCTTTAGCTTAATAAAAAAGACAAAAACAGAAAGAAGCTTTATTAACTAACTTGAAAAGTATGGAATTAAAGTATAAGCATGAGCACATCAACTTATTTTATCAGATTTACAATCCATATATAAATAAAATAAAAGCCATATATAAATTAAATAAAATATTTCTTAGACAAAGAAAACATTATAGGAGAATTAATTTATGATAGCCAAAATTCACAGAAATACATGCATTTAAATAATATTTGTTTATCTGAAAGGCAGTTCCCTGATTCCTTCTGATTTTAGACAATGTACAAAGCTTAAATATATTCAGTTGGAAGCATTGAATAAATCAATTACCAAATAAAAAAGAAAGGAGGAAACTGAAAAACTAAAATTAAACAAAGTTTTTGGCCCAGATACCTTCCTTGCTGTATATTATGTTTTTTCTTTGATTTATTGTTTGTTTTTATGCTGTATGCTACCCGCTGGTTGAGTCGGGCAGCCTTATAAATCTTATAAATAAATAAAAATAAAATAAATGATTAACACTTTAAAGAACTATTGGTTAAACCATTAACAACATTAGCACAAGTAATGAATGAGATAAATCAATATCACATACTTAATTTATAAAGAGAGTAATGATCCAATCTCTCTCTAGTCCTGCTATCCTGACTCATCATGGCAAGGAACATTTTTGGAATTGATGAACAGTGAATCCCAGGAATATGCAGCATGACAGGAATATATATTCCCAGCAGTGTCACTCAAGGTATAAAGATAATCCCAACCTTCCAGACAAAGCAAGCAAGGACTTCTATCAGGCAGCAAAAATATAAAATGCTGGCGGTAGATATGGAAAACGCATAATTTAATACTGTTCAGGAGAAGACACTCCTATATTTTATCAAGAAAACTACATGGATAGACAATTTGTAACTGACTCAAAAACTGAAGAAGTATACTGAAAAGCTGACAGTACAAATATCGACATCACAAACACCCTAGAACATATTCCTTACTTACAAGAGCCTTTAGTACTAAAAGATGATTTAGAGGGAAACTGATTCATTACTAAATCAAAAGGCTGCAGGAATTGATGGAATATCTACAGGAATATGGCAAGCAATAGAAGAAGAATCATTAAAGGTTCTTAACAAACTATGTCAGCAAATCTGTACAGCAAAGTGGCTGAGAGAGATCAACCTACATACCATATAGCAAAGAAAGGAGAGTTAACAGGCCACACATGTGCAAACTGTTGTATTATATAATCCTTAGTATCATTTGATGTGAATGATGTTCAAGCAGACTTTAGAAAATGTAAAGGAATAAGACACATTATGATTGTTCATTGGGTAGTTCAGAAAGCTAAATAATACCAAAACAAATTCAAAATGGGATACACTTACTATGGAAAAGTCATAAATTGTATAAATCACATTAAGCTGTGGAATATCCATAGAAAAATGAGAATCCCAGAATATTCTCATTGTCTTCATGCAAAACTTCTATATGGGAATGAAACTCACACTCTGGATTGAACATAGCAAAATATATAGTGCTTTCTTCTTTGGAGAGGCTGAATTGGAAATAGTTGTTGTACATTAAAATTAGAGAAAGAAACATCAAAAATGTGCACTATACTGACAACATTACAATGATATTGAAAATGATCTGCAAGTTCCATCAATTGACCTTAAGGAATCTAATGAAAAATTAAATGAATGACAAAGTAGACCAAACTAACAACAACAGGGATAGCAACTAACCTGAGAATTCACAGTGAAACTAATTGAAGTGGTAAATAAATTCTGCTTCTCAGGATCAACTATCAACAGTAAAGGAATCAGTATTCCATAATATGTTGAGCACTTATTGTCTAAGGCTTTGGAAAATATAGTCAGATGCCAGTATGTATCTATAATTACAAAGATCAGATTCATGCAGACAATGGTTTTCATTGTGACACTTTATGGGAAGAAAAATGAAGTCCAAAAGTTCTACCCTACATCTTTAAAATCCCTGTTCAAAGAGCATCTTTACATGCACACACACACATAATACACAACACATTGTTGCCTTTCCTCCTTCTGGAGAATATGTGAACTGATGTTACCCAGTTTGAGTAATGAAACTTCTGCAAGAAAACAACCAAGCTCAGAGGACCCCTCAATTATGTGAACTGCAGTCAAAAGAAAACATCATAGGCAACAGCATGCAAAGGCTCCTGAAACTGTAAAAAGACAAAAGTGATTAATTTATTTTTTCACTGAGACATGGTGGCGTAGTGGTTAGAATGTAGCTCACAGGCTGACTGGGAGTACACTCATTTGTGATCTGCTGACTGCCGGCTGCTAGCAGTTCAGAAGTTCAATTCTCACCAGCTGAAAGTTGACTCAGCCTTCCACCCTTCCAAGGTCAGTAAAATGAAAACCCACACTGTTCGGGTCAATATGGTGACTCTGTAAGCTGCTTAGAGAGAGCTGTAAAGCACTATAAAGTGGTGTGTGTGTGTGTGTAAAAGCGAAAACACCCATGCATTAATCATGAAATCTCCAGAACCGTAAAGCCTACAAACTTGAAATTTGCCATGTATGTTCCTCTTGGCTTCGAGGTGTTCACTAAGAAAGGATTTTTTGAAATGACCATTGGAGCATGAATATTTCTTATATTATTATTAACAAGCTTTGATGCTAAGGAATTCTACTCCCCTTCCCCACCTGAAAAGAAATCTGATCCAAATCCAAAACACAAGCAGAGGAATTTCAGTTTCGCTTTTGCTTTCATAGCAGCAAGCAGTTTTACTACAGAACAGTTGAGCTAAGCCATGCACAGACTCCTTCCTGTCTCCTTCTTTCTCATACAGCAAATACTGTTTGAGTTTCCAAACACCCCTCAATTCTCTCACACACTAACAGGACACTAGCCAGATGAATACCGATGGATGCTGGTAGGCAGAGACAGATTTTTTATCCCTTATTTTCCTCCTCAGTTCAGACCAATCTGTTCCTTCTACTGTAACACCAGCTAAAAGGAAAAGAGGTAAAAATGCAGGAAAAGATTTACAGATGCGATTAGGAAAACACAAGTAAGGGAAGCTGCCTGTTTCACCCATGTCCAGTTCTATGTGGCATGCTCCAGAGTCAGGTCACCTGACAGCCTGGTCATCCTCCAGCCAGAGAGCAAAACCAGGAATGTTGTTTTTTAGGGAGGTCCTGAGCAATTTATGTGAGGGACAAATTGAAAGTCTATGCTATGCAAATAATGTCTTCATCTGTAACAGAAACTTAACTTACCATCTCTAACGAAATAATACAGTCCCTTTTTTAACTGCTCATTAATTTTCAAGCTTTAAGTGTCAATTTATCAAGCCCCACCATATCTGCAGCCAAGGTGAAACAAGGACATTAAGCAATCTAAATATACCCAGTAATCCAGGAGCAAGAGTCCCCAAAATTACACCACAGTGAGGATTCATTTGAGGAGAAGAAGAAGAAGCATTTCAAGAAAAGTGATTTGGTTTCTAGACATTTGAGAGAAACATGGGAGGATTAATCAGCACTTCTGCTCTAAATAAGTGATTGTCCCTGCCTATGTAACATTTCCTTTACAATCATTTTTATAAATATTTTTCCAAGAATTGGGCTGATCACCTCCAGAGTACAACTAAGAAACAACCCATTCCAAAATGCAATGTGATTTAGTTGATATAGAGCACTGATGGCGAACCTATGGCACATGAAGCCATTTCTGAGGGCACACAAGGTGTTATCATGTCAGGTCCAGCGCACCAGCTGATTTTTGGGCTTGATTTTCGGCCATTTTTCGCACTCTGGAGGCTTCAGGAACTTTCAGGGAAGCCTTCAGAGTGTGAAAAACGGCCCAACTAGCAAACTGGAAGTCCATTCCTGAAATTCCAGTTTGTCCATTGGACCATTTTTTGCCTTCAGGAGGCTTTCCTGAAACCTCCGGAGAGCGAAAAATGGCCCAATGGAGGGGGGTGTATGCAGGGGGATGCACACATGCACAGTGCAGTGTGCATGGGGGGGGCTGTGTGCCAGCATGCACGCACGCATGTTGGCGCACAAGAAGAAAAAGGTTCGCCATCACTGATATAGAGTAAAATATTGATAACTTTTGAAATGTAACAAAGGAATATTTTCCCAAAAAATTAATTTTAGAAATTTATCTTTTTAGACAAAACCCTTTTTGATTTGTGCTAATTTTAAGTAACCTTAAAAAACAGAATCAGCCGAGCATTGGTTACATGCTCACAGAACTGTGTTAGTTAATTACAGTTTTTATATGAATAACTGAATGGCTAATAAATATTGGGTACTTAAATTTGTAGGAGAAAGAAATATGAAAGATATGAAATTAATTACTTACTAGAGGGGACCAAATTAAAGTAGAGCTTCACAATCTATTTGGAGCTTAAATATATAACTTGTAGGTATCTCAAGAGAAGTTATTAACAGAAAAAAAATCCTATTAAAATTGGTTAACAAAAATGCAGCATATGGGATAGGAACCAGTTATAAATTATTTTAATTAGACAACTGCTGAGATGTAATATTAGAAAAACAATTGGGTTTGGAATTCACTTGCTCTGTTTGCATTTATTTTATGTTATTTTTCCATCCCAAATACCCTACATGTCTGACCGCAGCTGATAAAAGGTTATCTCTTAGCAAAGAATTTATAGTTAATCAAACTAATAAAGGATTAGGACTACAAAACTTTCAGGGTTAGAAATCAATAGAGCAACAGCAGAATCTTTTCTTAGTCTAAATTTTATTATGAGACTGCTTTTGCAGTTCTTTGAAATCGACTCACATAAACTCAATAATTAATATTCTAATAGGAATTTTGTCAAGATACATTTTCTTTACTTAACATTTTTTAATGGATACTCTGTTTAGAAAGGAGCAAAATCAAACATTGTTACATTGTAGTCATTTTTGGGAGAGAACCTTACATCCCTTATTTATTTTAATCATGACCTCTGCACATCTCTTCATAGCAGGACTTATTCTGACATTCAGGAGTTAATATATTAGTGATGGTAGAATTGTAATGCTTAGAATAGCAATGTGATATCAATATAATACACTTGCAATAATTCCTGACCAAGCAAAAGATCCCTAGTTTTTAAACAAAGGATGAGTACTAGCTAATATTAATCACTTTAAATATTGGAAAGTTAAGCACATATTGAACCTGGAACAGAAGTGTCTGGATTATGTTTAAGATAGCCAAACTCCTAAGATCTTAATAATTTATAAAGTAACAAGGTGTTTCCAGTAGCAATTATCTTTTGGTATCGTTGTATAAAATTAATATTAATAATCATACTAATTATAAATATTTACTGAAATTATTAATGAATCTCATTTCTGAAGAAGTTTTATATGATTATATCAGTTTTTGGAAGATTATAGTAAAGAGATAAATATCAGTAATTTTGCATAGGGACTTATTCTATGTATACCATTCTCAGGAGATGATAGAATCAGGTCAAGGAATTTGTGTATAAGGGATCATCAACACACATTGGTTGTTACTTGATGTCATCACCCAACACTCTCTCTGTTGCTCCCTATAGATAAGCAACATTGTATCTCTATTGCCCACCAAAGATGTAATTTTCATAACACTTAGGGAAAGTCCAATAAAAGTTTTTGTTACTATTATATTATACCTATTCATTCTCACATTCCCTTGTTTCCCCATTTAATAATTCAATAACTTGAGATTTTACATACATGCATTTTAATCCATCTGTCTCCCCAAAACTAAAAATGACACAAGCACACACTGGCAGTTTTTGTATACATCTAGAAACCGTGATGGCGAACCTATGGCATGCGTGCCCTAGGTGGCATGTGGAGCCATATCTGCTGGCACGGAAGCCATTGCTATAGATCAGCTCCAGCATGCCAGCTGATTTTTGGTTGGCCACGGCCACCTCTCCTCACAGGAGTCTCCACACGGCCTGTTTTAGGTAAGTAAAGGGCTCGCATGGAGGCTCTGGGACAGCATTTCTGGACTCTGGAGGGCCTCTGGGGATTGGGGGGCCATTTCCACCATACCCAGCCTCCAGGAAAGTCTCTGGAGGCTGGGACAGTGAAAACTGGACGTTCAGATCCTACTGGAAGTCAGGAAACAGCCCATTTCAGGCCTCCGGAGGGCCTCTCGGGAGGGATGGGAAAGGTCAATTTTGCCCTCCCCAGTCTCTGGAGCCTGGGGAGGGTGAAAATTCCACCGTGCTATTGCATGCCAAAAGCAGGGGAAAGCACGGGAAGATCACACATGCATGCACGGGGGGAAGGGCACATTGAATTGTAGGCGTGGGCATGTGCACGACTCCCCACACTCTCCACGCTTTTGGCACGCAACGGCAAAAAGGTTAGCCATCACTGATCTAGAATGTGTTCAAGTAATCCCCTTTTTATCCCATTCCTTCTCCAAAGAGGTTAAGATGGAATATTTTATTTTCCCTATTTCATGATTACAATAACTCTTAGAGAACGTTACTAATACTATAATTCACTATCAAGCCTGGATTATATTAATGATTTATTGTCTTTGAATATAATTTAAACAGGAGTAAAAGCAATGTGTGAAAACTAGTGCCTCTGAAATGGTTATGTAGAAATTATATCGATCCTGTCTTTTCTGATGCTATTCTTTTTCTACTGATTTTTTAAGCATGTAATTATTTATCTAAGCAACATTTCATAGCATATGGGGAAATTATATGCATATTCTAATTTACACAATGTTTACATAAATTACCCCAAATCCTTTTGAATTGAATCAATGCAAAACTATTTTTTCAGTGTATCTATAGCTGTTTATATACAACTTCAAATAGCATACTTTTTTTCAGATGATAGTATTTGTAGTTATATCATTTGTAATTCTATACTACCATAAAATTAACAATAGCAGATTTTCTGTGACGTTAGTACTAAGGTCACTGCAAATTCCAATGGGAGGAATACATCCAAATTAGCTCTCAAATGTCTAACCTAAAAACACAGATCAAGCAACCCTAGATGTACTGTAAATTACAGTGTTGCTTTCTATCCTGTACACCAGTAACTAATAATAACTCCTGCAAAAACCATTGAATTGTTTTAAAATGTATTATTTATTATAAAATAAATTACTTATTGTGGTATTTTTTATTATTGGACTCTGTAATCCGTTTGGTCTCAAACATAAATACATAAATTTCCATTAAAAGAGGCTACATTTCTAAAATATGGCTTTCTATACACATTAATATGTTCCTGCAAATAATAATAGTAATACAAATGGAGTCCCAGACTGAATGCTACAGGATCAAAAGAAAATACAAACATCAGAAAAATGCAGATCCGTTTGACAAGTAAATATCTCCTCCCAGATGATCTTCAATGATGGAATTATCATTTTATTTACAGAAACATCAACTGACAGCTTTATGCTTAATGCTGCAAAATAAGGTAATCCCTAGTTCAGCAGATTGAGAGGTAAACCACAGAAGCATGCCACACTACTACTTTAATTCAATCAGGGTTCCTGACGGAGCAATTCCGTGCATACTGATTCAGACTTGAGTCCCACTGCGTTGAACAGGGTTTATTCCCTAGAAAGTGTGTTTAGGATTACGGACTCATGCCAGGCAAGTAAATAAATCCATCTGTAATTATGGCCACAGGAAAAGAAGGGGAAACAGGCTGTTATCTTCCCCAGACAGACTCTTATCAACAGATCCATTAAGACTCAGAATTGCTATCAAGGAATTAAAGTCTGGAAAGGAATTCCAAATGCATAATTGATGTACTAAGGAGTAAATGATGTAACAATTCCTGCTGCTGTATTTTCACTGCTAATGTTAGGTGAAGTATAGACTACTGTACATTGTATATTCTTTTAAGGTTTCATTTACTCTACATCACATTGGCTTGGAATTAAAGCCAAAAAACTGTTGATTTTTAGCCTGATTTGGAACATTATCTGCTTTTTCCAAGAGAAAGGCCTGAGACATGCAGAGATACATATGAATCAATATGAATCAGTCATGAATCATGAGTTTTATTGTTTTTGATATCATATTGGTGGGATGCTTTTCAGTTTCATCACTTCTTACCAAAGTTCTCTAATGTTAAATATGGTCTACATTCTTATCTTCTGATATTTTTTCCTGAATAATATTTTTCTTAAACATAGATGGGACATAATCAATGGTTTTGTCAGAATCATTTTATAGGGAACATGGGTGACATTAAAGAATTAAATGTTAACATTTGTTTATAAAATCAACTGGGCTTCATTGTGGATATCCATTTCTTGGAAAGTACACTTGCCATCAGCAGAAGGGAATAAAAATCAGTGCATGTGCCCTTTAGAGGAAGAATGAAAGCAGCCCCAAAAGTACCAACTGCACTGTTAAGGGAAAATGTACAGCTTTTTCCAAACAAGTCAAAGATCTCAGAGACCCAGAGAGGAAAAGAGAAATTGTCCCCATCCCATCGAAATTCAACCACAAATGATCATCACATTTTAAGGGACACAAGGAAGGTGCACAGAGGGAGCACAGATTAAGATGGGTGCATAGGGGGGAGGCACATGGGGGACAGTGCAGATCAGGGGAGCATGTGGGGCATGGGCCAGGAAGGACACAAATTCCTTCCTCTTTCTTATTTATTAGTTATTTATTTCTCCTTCTTAGTCTGTTCCTTTTTTCCCCGTTCTTCCCTTCCCTTTCCAGCAGGTACAGTAAGTAAGTTGTGGGAGTGAATAAGGGATTGCAATACTGGCTGGGAAACTGTCATGGAAAAAGGAAAACCATATGACTGTAGCAATATCCCAATAGCACAGCAGCAGCCTGTAGCACTAAAGCAACCACAAGTTTCCCAAATGTCATTCCCTCAGAAATCATGGGTCCTAGATTTTGGACACATTCTGTAAATTAGCACCAACATGAGCATCAATACAAAGCAATTCGAAAGGTGTCTGAGGTGAAATCTTTAAAGTATGGAAATTATTTTTCTATGAAAACCTAAGTAATTTCTGAAATGAGCAAAACAAATTCTTTTTTTACTCTTCCTATCAAATGCAGCTACAGAAACCTAAGAATGTAGTTTCTCTCATTCAGTTTAACAGCCTCTCCTTACTTATGTTAACAACCCAATCACTTCTAGAGTGATTACAGCAAATTCTGTAATCTTTCTCTCTCCTTTGCCATTATAAGCCTGACTTGATCTTACCATGCCATTTGTATTTTCCCTTCATTATACCTGAAGAAGCTGAAAGTATTTAACCTATGACTTGAAGAAAGAGTGCTATGCTAAATGCTTAAACATACCGACTCCAAAGAATAATAAATGCCCCAACTAAGCAAGCTTTCTAAATTTGATAAGCTACATAAATTTGACAAATAAAAGTTTTTTAGATGTATTATGATTTATAGCAAGTTTTCAACATCAATGGAAAGAAGAATTAGCACTAGCTACGGTAATTCTAAATAATTTAGAAGATGAATTTAATGCAAATTGTATGTGGCATTAATTACAGCAAATAAAATCTCTCTGTCTCCCTCCCTCCTTCCTCTCTCTCCTCTTAATTCTTGACAGACCTTGGATCTTGACAGACTTGAACATAGGGCACGATCGAACAAAATGAAATTCAGTGGTGAAAAAAGTAAGGTTCTTCATTTAGGCAAGAACAACAAAATGCACAGGTACAGTATATGTGGTACCTTGCTCAACAGTAGTAACTGTGAGAGGGA
>JANHFT010007650.1:8587-32316 GCA_032467955.1 Pseudoxenodon macrops | reverse complement strand
TAAGACTCAGTCCAATCAGGAGGCAGGATGAAGTTATCCCATGGCTGGAGGCTACCTCAACATTACTACGGAGAAGATACTTCTGGGAAAGAAATAAAGAACCAAATATGGCTCCTCTAAAGGCAGAGCCAACAACTATACCGCAATGAAGAACCAGTGGGCAAATTGGCTGTTGTTAATTCCTTTGTGGAGAAGGAAAGGATTGAGATTGACCACAAGTGCTCCAGACAGTTGCTCCTCACATGTAGACTGCAAGATAGCAGGTTTAGAGCTCTGGAAGATGAAAAAATAGCCATTTTGTTCAATCCATGGTCAGTGCCTTCAAAAGACCACTGGGTTCACATTTCTTTTTTTAACACTTTCAGAAACTGCTTGATGAATACAGTAATGGCCAAAATTGGGGAAATCTTTGGGGAAAAGTGCATTTTTGAGGTTTGATGGCTAATAACACCACTTTTTTTTTTTTGAGTTTCAAGATAATCACATTCCACTGCTGGAATGGCCTGGGAATCAAGGGTGGATTCTAACTTATCTCACTGCCGGTTCGCTTCCTCCTGCGCCATGTGGCCATGCCTCATGGGTGCGCGCACACTTTGCGCACCTGTGCATGCACAGTGCAAATAAATTCCAAAAAATTCCACAAAAAAGAGGCCGAAAACAAGATGGCGACGCATGCACAGTGCCAGAGACTCAGCTTCTGTGCATGCACAGAAGGAAAAAAAACTCAGAAAAAAATCAAAAGTATTTTTTCCCCAAAAAATATTCCAAAAAAAAAGATGGTGGTGTCCATGGACCAGATCCGGTTCCGTGACATCACCAGCGGCTTACTACCTAATCTATAGAACTGGTCTGAATCGGTAAGAATCTACCTCTGCTGGGTATAGCCCAGACCTTAACCCAATTAAAAATCTATGGAGCCAACTAAAGAAACTTGTTAGTCAGAAGCAACCCAGCATTAAAACCCAGTTAATAAAAGCAATCATTCAATCTTGGTTTCACATTATAATAGCTGCAGAACTAAAAGACTTGGTTCACTCCATGGGAAGATATTGTAAGGCCATAATTTATGTTAAAGGTTACCCAACTAAGCATTAACTGACATGGTGATAATTTTTGTACAACTTGTTTTTTCTACCTGTTTCACTTTCCTTCTTTATACTGTAACTGCTATTCTAATAGCAAATCATATAACTTCATAAAAGCTATTGCATTACATTCTTAATTAAATTATCTTTCAATTGATATATAATTTTATGGTACTACTATTTAAAAAGTGGTGTTATTAGCTAGTTTTAGAAAATAGAGTTTCCCAAAAGTTTTCCACAATTTTGGCTACCTCTGTACTCTCCAGCTATTAGAAATCTATTATTCTAATTTACCATTAGAAACACTAGTTGAGTTTCCTTCAATCCTTAGAGACAGAAGTTTTTAAATACAAGCTTAAGGAGTTAAAAAAGAATGTTTGGGAAGGAATAAACAGCAAAAGGTTGATTAGAACTTTGGTTTTGGAAACTTACAAATTGTCCAGATGGATTTGAAATAAGATTTTGGAATTAATTTTAAAGAAGACTTCTCAGGGGAAAATATTTTTATTTTGAATTCTTTTTTTTTAATGATAGGATTAAACTTTAAAAGTTGGACACTAGAAGGAACTAGAAGGAGTTGAACATTACAATTAAAGGAAAAGAAACTTTAATTTGATATTATAACCTTAGACTTACTGAAGGATAGTTTTGTATAAGGGACCCAGAGTCACTGGAAACTACACAGTGAATATGTGACATAGGCGGTCCCAAAGACCAGTGGCCTTTGGTATTCTAAGTTCAACCCTTATATCTACTGTTATATAAACACTAGAATAAAGGTGGAAGGTAGGATAGCAAGTAGTTCCTCCTGTATTCTGCATCATAGATGGAACAATTTAATGGACAGGGATAATGATTTCAACATTTAATTGGAAAATAATCTATGCTTATTCTATTAATGCATTTTATCACAAGTTCGACCAACATAAATACTTAATCCCTGAAATAAAGTTATATACATTGGCAACTTTTAAAGAAGTTTATCCTATCATATGCTTTTAAATATCTAAAGAAAATTAAGTTAATGGAGATTTATTTACAGTATTTGTCAAATTTAGAGACATCCATCTTAATCACAGAGTGACTCTAGGTGGCGTACAATTTAGTATTTAATCATCTATAGTTCTATTAGGGTCAAATAAGAGAAATATAGAATCCCTAAATCATTGTTGAACAAAGTACAAATTGCATACAGATTTTGTAGACCTAAATTAGATGACATTTCACAATACTTAATCAATGGCAAGAACTATATTATAAAGTTAAAAAAAAATAAGGAGAACAGCTTGTTATTTGTAATTCCTATAGAACTCTAACTTAAGTAAGAATTCTGTGGAAGGAATGAGACTCTCTACCAGTCTGAGGGTGAATGAGGTTTTGTGTGATCGCTGCCATATTCACTGACATTTTCCTGGAATAATATACTAGTTTTTTGAATCCCAATGACAAACCTAAGAATAAATATTTTCCCATATCATAAAGTTAAACATAGTAGATGTTTAGTTTACTGGATAATAAACTATGTCATATTTGCTTTTCCTAGTAATGTATTTCTTGATTCTAATCTGCAAATGCTTTCTTGAGCTCAAAAACTTTCTGTTTATTTGTCTCTAGTTTTCTAGAAATAGTTGCCTAGATCAATGTTCAAAAGCATTACACCAAAATATAGATTTATTTCCAGCTGCACACTTCATCTGAGACACAGGCATTTGGAAAACATGCTATTTCAGGACCAGCAACCAAAACCATTTCCTGATATAATTTACTGAGACAGGAACAACACTGACAGAAGGCTGTAAGTCATATGAAGTTCTACTGTCTGCTAAATCTGAAGACCCAATTATCTACTAGCATTGAAAGCTAAGTTTATTGCAGATGCAGTAAATAATAATTTCTTAGACTCTATAAGTCTGCATGGAGGAGTCCTGCACAAAATCTTCTCTCACTGCTTAATAATCAAAGAGAAATAAAATGCCAAAAACATCTGACAGACTTCCCCCCCCCAAAAAAAAAATCCAAGTACATTCATATTTATAATCAGTTCAGAGTAAATTAGGTACTTTGGATCCAGCAGTTCGTGTAATGTGAGAGAATATGAATAAACTGATGATGGGAAAAAGAAGGAAAAAATGGGTTGTGTTTTTACCAACTTGCACTGAGGGTGAAGTTCGCTGAGGCACACATTGCAGCTAGCAAGGATGGAATGCTCCTTTCCATCAGTTAAAAGCAATATGAACACATCACAACTATACACAGCTCTGTTTCCTAATGTTTGTTTTTCATGCTCAAAAGACAAGATATAGTTTCTTATATAATTCCCTTAGATTATGACTGCTTGCCAAAAATGTTTCACATAATAATGTGCGCTATTTAAGGAGCACTTTAGGATATTGAAAGATCTGTCCTACAACACACTAAAAGGTCATAATTACATGACCTAAACTTGATCTGTTCTCCACACAAATCCTAAAACTAAATAGCGAAAAACCACTTAAACAAAGGAGTCAAAATTATTTTGTTTCAAAAGCTACATATCCAAAACTATATATTTGTGCATAGTAAATGTTTGGTCGAATTAGTTAAGGCACCAGGTTAAAAGTGGGAGGCCGTATGTTTTAGTCCTGTCTTAACTATGAAAGCCAGCTGGGTGATTTGAAGTCAGACATTCTCTCAGCTAATCCATCTCACAGGGTTGGTGTTGTGGGCAAAACAGGAGGAGGAGGAGGAAGTATTAGGTATGTTCACTGCCTTGAATAATTTATAAAAATAATAATTAAATAATTAATATAATTAAAAGGCAGAATATAAATAAATAAATAAGTACACACGTACGTACTTACTTATATACGTATGGATGTACGGACGTAAGTCAGTCAGTCAGTGAATTTCCAGAATTATCAGTTGAAGAAAAAATTATTAGGTGTTTCAATCAATGGGACGATCATCAAATCCTGCCTTATTTAAAAAACAAAATTCTGAGTATTCACTAGCAAAGTCCGATTTTCACGTCACAGGTATGTGGAAGTTTGTCCATGCTCGAACAAAATATATTTTTGGTTGTAGGTCACATTTATGTAGAAATATTTAAAAATCCAAGGGGTTCACAAAGGTTTAAGTACCTCTGTAGATAAATAAGGATCAATTATGAGTAGAATAAGGTTGAAGTGATTTTTTTAAATGTTCAAAGCCATGACAGAAATGGTTACAGGAGTTTTCTTTTGACAACGTGGAAGAGCCACATTGTTGAAAAGACTCTTTCTGCATCCACCTCCCTTGGAATTTCAGATTGAGGGGCCTTAAAAGAAGAAGCTTTTCTAATGGCCTAAGGAAACAAAGACATAAAAGCTTGGTTCTGGTTGATCAGGCTTGCTGCCCTCTCATGCTTTTGCTGGACTTTCCAGGCTATCCTCAAAGGCAGTCCTTCCCCCTGTGTGAATTACTGAAACTCTTGCAGTATATGCTCCATTACATTCTATAAAAGTATGGTCTGATTACTGCTTTATCATGATTTTTATTGACATCAAAATATTTCTTTAAAAAAAACCACCTAAACAAGTCCCACATCATGTGCTTTTATTATTATTTTTAACATATCCATATAGGATACTAAAAACATAGGAACACGAAAGGTAAGATATCTGACCACAGGAGTCAAGACATTAAAATAGATAATCCTTTGGGCTTTCAGCCAGCCTAATTTTACAAACCTCAATTTGAATCCGTGAGCAGGCTGGAAACTCTCTTTTTGTGAAAGTTTTTTTATCCAACAACTAGGTTCTTATTCATCATCATTATGAAACAAAACCCGTTCTATTTTATTGGGGAATGACTTTGCAAGAAAAAAGACAAAAGCTGGAGACACACATTTCACAGGCCAAAGAAGATGAATCTATTTAAAGCTACTCTGTGAGTTACGGAGGAATCTAATTCTTCTGTAATAAAAGGTAAAAGGACACTAAAATGATGACATTTCTGAACACTCAAGGATTTTAATTTCAGAGAATTCTTTCTCAGCATTTACATTTGTATCTGTCGTTTTAGATAAAAAGCAACTGCCCTTTTTATTTTTAACTTCCATAACAAGCACCTTGGACATCACCCTGCAGGTGCGCCAATATTACAAATAGCATGAGAAGAGAAGTGCTTATCTTTGCGTCTGTCTGTAGAATTGCACTAGCCAGCAGCAGGCTCTGTGGTGTGCATCCATAGGGGAATTGACTATGGACAGTTTCAGAAGGAGGAGATCTTGAAATCTTCTGCTCATTGACTCACCACAGACTTCAAGTTCAGACAGCTCCAAACAGCACTGAAGTGAGCAGGCATTATAACATTAGAGGGGAAAAATACCAGGCAACCCATTATTACAGACAAGCTTGGCTATGCTTCTTTCTGTTCATCTATAGATTGGGTGTTTTATTTCCTTGGACATTATCCAAACACATTGGCTCAAGCTTTCTTTTTCTTTCTTTTTCCTAGAGAATCAGCCAAGCTGAATGAAGAGAGAACTGCTAGAAAGAAGAGCTATAGTTAAAAAAAACAGCATGAATCCATAACTCTGGAGGCTAAGGACTCTATGGCGGTCTTATGGACCATTTTGGAAGATATCACAATTGCTTTACTTTTAAATCCTCTCCTCTTATATTATCCAATCAGAGTTTCTAACATGCATTCTAATTTATTAATTGGAAATGTATGTATATGACCTTCAGGGGATTGTGTCCATGCACAAGGGCACTTTCAGATGTTACTAATTTACTTCTGTAACAGGTAGAGCTACATACTAATCAATCAACACAGTCACTCACCATTCTTCACTGCACTAGGATAAAGTACCTTTCCCCATGCAATACAAATGCAACAACAACTGTCATTACTATCCAAAAATGGCAGCAGTGTTGGCTTAATTGGGCTAGTCAGAGAGTCACAAATCAAAAGCTAAGTACAGGTTGGCTTATATACTTCTTGAGCTACTTTCAGTTGACTGTCAGTTCCTTATCAGTGTTACATATTCTTTGCACTAAAGTCAATATTCTCCTTCCAAAGAACTCCCTTAGATTCTGCTCCCCTGAAAATGTGAAATAGATAGAGGTTTATCACAGAAAATCTGAACCAATCCCAGGATGTGTACCACTAGAAGCTACATAAAGTGTTGTGAATTGATTTTGTTTATTACTTCCTAAAATGATTTGTAACACACTGTTTCAATTGAAATTGGAATTTTTGTAAATGTTATAAAATAAAATAAAAACTTAGTACAAAAAAAGTTAACGAGCTAAATGAAAAACAAACAAACGTATGTATCTCCCCTCATTAAGTTAACAAGTAGTTTCTTTGTTAATTTGTGCCCATGAAAAATAATTTTGAATTGCTTCACCCTTTACGGACTCTATCAACCTGCACTTTAGTACCCACTAAGAAATAAATTATTCAAGTACAGTACTGCTTTTTCCTCCAAAACCTTCAAAACTATCTTCAATGGGAGATTTTGAGAGTCTGAAAAAAAATTCTTCTGAAAAGGAGAGTACTTGAGATTAAGTGTTCCATACTATTCATCTGCAAGACAGTGGGAGATGAAAGAATAGCCCTCTTATTCAAACCCATGGTTGACAGCTTGGAAAGGACAGTAGTTTGCATACTACCTTTCAGAAATTGCTTCTTCACTGCTGTTCAGCTAGTTTCCTTGAATCGTTAGTGAAAGAAATTTTATTTATAAGTTTAAAAAGTTTAAGTTTTTGTGTTATTGTTAGTACAATAAACATCGACACAGTAATTAGAACATTGACTTTAGAAAGTTAGAAATAAACTAAAGATCCAGATAAATTCAAACAAAGATTTTGTAATTAATTATAAAGAATCCTTCCTTTGGGGAAAAAAATGTTTTTATTTTGAATTGAAAAGTAAAATACCATAAGATTTTTAAAATTGGACACTAGAGGGAACTAGAGGAAATTAAAGGCTACAATTAAAGGAAAAGAACACTTGAACTCAACTTACTATTTCAGAATGAAGCAAAAAAATGCTAACATTTCACATATTGAACGATACTTTTGAACAATGGACCCAGAAGTTAATTTTAAGAGTGTCTGCCTCTGTAGATAGATGGCAGGGATGGGTTCTAAATTCTTTTGCTGCCGGTTTGCTCAGGGTTGTGCCATGCGCATGCGCAGCAATCAAAAATTAGCTTCTGCGCATGCACAGAAGCAAAATCCAAGATGGTGGTGCCCAACGGAGACACCGATGGAACCGGCTCCGTGATGTTATCACCAAGCTACTAATGGTTCTAAAGAACCAGTTAGAACCGGTAGGAATCCACCTCTGATAGACGGTCTAAAATATGTAATGGAAAAGAAACAAATTCTACCTAACAAGATCAAGACTAAGTTGAAGGTGAATTTAAAAATGACAGGCCATAAAAATGACATGGAAAAATATGTTGCATTGAACATACAAAAGAAACCAGATGATGTCTTAATAATTAAAAGGGATATACAGTGGAACCTCCGTTCACGACCATAATCCGTTCCAGGACTTTGGTCAGCAACCGATTTTGTCGTCAACAGAAGCAAGACTGACTGCGCATGCACAGACACACAAAAAATGGCGCCGAAGGGAAAATCGCTGCGGCTGTGTTTGATCGTGAACTAAAGATATGGTCATGAACGTTTAGCAGATTTTTTGTTTGGGAACCAATTTGTTCGTGGACTGAGGTGTTTGTAAACCGAGGTTCCACTGTACAAGCAAAAGCCAAAACAATGACCATTTATTGAATTTACAAGAGGCAGATTAATAGTATTTCTCAACCTTGGCCACTTTAAAATATGTAGACTTCATTTCCCAGAATTCCCCAGCCAGAATGCTTAACACTGAAGGACCAAAAGGAATTTTAGGGAGAACCTGAGGACATAATTGTAGTATTTGAGAGAAGCTGGGAGAGTTGCAATGAAGATAAAATTACTGGGAAATCATTACTCATTTCGTGAGGTGAATTTAGCTGTAAATTTGATGAACTGAAGCAAAGAACAAAACAAAAGGAGACCATGCTATCATTTAGTATCATTTCATTTTTAAAAGAGTATAAAACTGTGTAAGTAACATCTAACCCAAACTTTTAGAAAACGCTGTGTTCTTTTCTTCAGGTTAATGACCCTTGGAGTTACATATTGTGTTTTTCACTTAATCTTGAGAAAAGAATATTAGAATAATTTTCTTTGTATTCATGGCTTTTCAAGGTGAACAACTAATGGCTGGCAATAAGTTACCTTCTTAAGATTAATGGTATCCTGCGTGGAGCATTGTAATTTGCCCTGTCATCCTTAGTAAGATGTATGGATGAATGAGCCAGATGAAAGAAGACTGTCAATGGTTTTCAGGGCCACTGGACATTCTCCAAACAAATCAGTGTCTTTCTCAACCTTGGGTTTGCCATTGGAAATAAACTGACAATGCAAAATTATCTTAAAAATTAGCACTAAGTGCTTTTTAAAGCTATAACATTTCCTTCTGCTTTAAAAAACATCAGTCTTCTAGATCACGGGTGTCAAACTCAATTGTGTCACCTGATGTATTGCGACATTTTTTTGCCTTTGTGGAGCCAGGGTGGCATGGCTTGCATGTGACGCATACGGCTCATGGGCCACCAGTTTGACACTCCTGTTCTAGATCAGACTTCCCCAACCTTTTCACCTTTGCAGACCAGGTAGGGAGGGAATGATTCGATGTGTGCAGCGGGCAAGCGCACACATGCCGTTCACACAAATGGAGCGAGCACGCATGTTCTTGCCCGCTGCTCACATGAGTGGGGATGCACACATTCCACCGCCACTTCCTCAGCCCAGCTCCAAACGGCTCAAGGCCTGGTCATGGGCTGCAGGTTGGGGACCCCCTTTCTAGATGGTAAATGAAACTGAGACCACTTAAGTTATGAAATCCCTTTCATGTTTTCACTGAATTCCAGGCATTACAAAACAGCTCAGTTGAAATCTAAAGCTCTTTGGAGACAATTTCATAAAACCTCGTACCAAATAACATGAGACAAGAAAAAGATTTGGGTGTCAAGAGCTCTTCTAGTTTTAATGTTGCCAACATGGGCTTTCAAAGCACAAGCAAAAACTACTTAGACCATTTATACACAGTTCTAGAATATTTATTTACTTGTTTGTTTTTTAAATTAATCTGCTATCCATCTCTCCGTTTGAAGCATATGTAGAATTGCATATAATTGCATGTAATTCTAAATTATTGTTCTAATTCTAGTTCTTAAACAAGAGGAAAATGTGTGGATGAAAAGTTTTAAATTTACATTAATAATTTTTTAAAGATTTTTTAAATAAAATGATGTACTGTTGGTATTTAACACCCAATAAACTATCAAAGATGTATAAAGGTATTTTAAAGGTATGTGGGAAAGGTAGATGTAAAGAAGGAACTTTTTACCATTTTGGTGATAAAGCAAAGAAAACTAGAGTATTTAAATATAGAAGATTCTTAAAGTGAATATAAAAAAACCAGAAACTTTTCTTTTAGGTTTAATGAGCAAAAAACCAGCAGCAAGAATGTTTTATGCACAAAAATGGAAATATACTTCAATTTCTACAATGGATGAATGTCTGGAAAAATTGATGGAACTAGCAGAGATGGTGAAATTGATTGCTTTCATTAAAGAAAAGAACACATCCAACTTTGTTTTTTGTTGGAAATCACTTCTGGGTTTTGTGCTTGAAGGATGAAGAAACATAAAACTTTGACTTTGGGTTTTGCTGATTAGATAAGTATGTACTAGCCATTGAAAATAAAATTAATATAATTATTACATTTAAAGAAGACTTCTATGCAGTTCACATTTTCTTCTCAGTGTGATTCTTCCTTTCCCTTAATGGATTTGCTTTTTATTGAAAGAAGAAGAAATATGCAACTGGAAAACATAAAGTATATAACAAATGAAAAAACGAGACTTTTGAGATGCTGTGGAAAAATTGTGAATTAAGCAGGATTTTCTAGTTAACCTTTCTAGCCAGCAGACCAGAATTCTTACCATTATTGCTCTTGTTCTAACCATGAGGCTGATGATAGGGACAGGTGAATCAAATCCATCCTCCACCATTTTTCATTGTTCCAAAGTAAAGTTCATTTAAGTTTTTTCTATGTATATTTCTCCAATACATACACGGTTTTCTTGGCTATAAACAGTATTAACAAGTCCAGAAGGTATGGATTTTCTTACTTTGAAATATTCCAATTTACAGGCAGCTATGAAAAATGTGAATGGAGTTAGATTTGCATTAAAATGAGAATCAAATTAATTTCTCTAGCATCTCTCATTGAGTAGCTAGGCATAGGATTGTACTGTTAGTTAATACTATTAACTAACAAGTTTGAGATTACGGTATTCCATTATCTCTAGCTCCTTGCGTTTAATCTTGCAGACAAGAATGACGGAAAGATAATTTAGCTACCAGATTGTCTTCTATTATTACTGCACAGGTGCTACTGTTTAGAAACCCACATAGACTGGGGCTATTTTCCTAGTATATATGCTTCTATAAAACACAGCTGCACTAGGTCTTTTTTTCTTCTTTTTCGGTTTTGAAGTATTAAAGTAGAGAGTTTTCTCCTTTTGTACAGAAACTGCATGCAAATCCTTTTTATTGTGTAAATTTAAAATTAAAAAAATGCTTTTATATGGGGAAAAAGTTCTTTTTCAACAACAAAAACAAAAACTAGTAGTGCAAACCAACTGGATATAAAACAAAGAAAAAAGCAGAATTTGCATGAATAGTTTTCATGAGGAAGAATATCATTTGTGTTAATATTGCTATTTTGTAAGACCCTCAATTTCAACAATTTTTCTGACAATCAACATACATAGAATGTTTTCTTATTCAATATGCTTTCTGATTTAATAATAGCTTTACATTTTATTTTCAACATTATTTTTTCTTTATCCCTTATTGAACCTTTCATAGTTTTAATGTGCCATTTATGTTAAACTCTATTACATTTTATCAGTCATTTTCACACTTATTGATATACCTACTTTTACAGCAATGAAAGTGATTGAGAAAGTTAAGACACAGCTAAGATACATGCTTCAAAATACAATTAAAACATATAATGCACTATAGAGCATGAAAATTGACAGTTAACCTAGATTATACATTTAAAAAATGTATAAATAAAATTGCTTGTGGAAAGATTAAAAAAAGCGTGTTTGTTTTTAATCTCTCTGTCTCTGCATCTCTCTCTTTCTGTGTCTCTCTGTGTCTCTGTGTGTAAAGGCATGGAAAAGAAAATAGCAATCTCTCAACCCTCCACTAAGTATGCCTGAGACCATAATAAAGACCTCCCTCTAAGGCAGTGATGGCGAACCTTTTTCCCCTTGTGTGCCAAAAATGGCGGCGCATGCCAACACGCCACACACCCCCACGCATGCTGCTCTGCATATGCGTGCGCACGCCCCCGTATTTGGCTGTTTTTTGCCCTCCAGAGGGTTCAGAAGGCTTCTCTGAAGCCTCCAGAGAGTGAAAAAGGCGCAACGGAACTTCCTTTTTGCCCGTTGAGCTGTTTTTCACCCTTTGGAGGCTTCAGGGAAGCCTCCTGAATGTGGAAAAACGATCCTACCGGCAAACCAGAAGTTTGGGAACGGACTTGCTTGTGGGGGCATTTTTTACCCTCCGGAGCCTTCAGGGAAGCGCCCTGAAGGCTCCAGAGGGTAAAAAACGACCCAACACGCAAACCGGAAGTGACTCCAATTTGCCTGCCAGGCCATTTTAAACCGTCCGGGGGCCTCAGGGGAGTGTCCTGAAGCCTCCAGAGGACGAAAAACACCCCTAAGGGGAAACCGAAAGTCACTTCCAATTTGCCTGTTGGGTCATTTTTTTACAGGGCAGCACCTCGCCTGCCCTCAGAAATGGTTCCGCATGTCACCTGTGGCACGCGTGCCATAGGTTC
This sequence comes from Pseudoxenodon macrops, assembly GCA_032467955.1. Taxonomy (NCBI): domain Eukaryota; kingdom Metazoa; phylum Chordata; class Lepidosauria; order Squamata; family Pseudoxenodontidae; genus Pseudoxenodon; species Pseudoxenodon macrops. The sequence continues at coordinate 20,284 of JANHFT010007650.1, read as the reverse complement.
GTCATCACTGCTCTAAGGTCTTAAGGAGATCTTAAGATCTTCTGCCATTCACAAAAAAATAATACAATGCCGGCTGAGGAATTCTGGAAATTGACCACACCTTACTGTTGCTAATGTTGAGAAACATGGCTTAATACTTAAATATAATTTGCCTTCCAGTGCATTAGAACCTAACTACTATGGAAAGCTCTTTATATTTATACATCATTTAAGTGTAGGCTGAAAAACAAAGCTAAAAAACAATAAAATAACAATATTTAACCATGTTTTATAACTGTGACTATAAAAGGCCAACTAAAAAGATTCCAAAGGTTCATTAAAGTAACATGTCCTGAGTTATTTAGGACTTTGAATATTTGCATGAAGTACCATGGATTCCCAGCCAGCACAGAATTATTATTCTTTACTATTCATTTCACATATGCTTTGTAGGGTAATCTGTCAGCAATCAAGCTGCAACATTCTCTATTATTTACATACTTTATTCTGATTAGTTTTAAAGCAGCGATTATTACAATAATCATTATTGAAGTTACTGGCCATAAACCGCAACATCTAAAATTAGCTTAATTACCATATTAACTTAAACTAGTAATAGAAACTCATATCCACATAAATAATTTACATTTCTAAACTTGAACTGCAAATGATCCTAGGATAATTTTCACAAAAATATTCAAAAACAACTATTTGCATAGGAAATTTTTCATCATCACTGCATCTTCATCACTATAAAGTTTTCTAAAAAAAAAAAAAAGACAGAACTCCAAGAAAATTTCTCATAGCACATTATTGCTCTCTAATAACACAAAGTCACTAGGAGCATCCCCAAACTGTGAACCTGTCTCTTTAGGAATGAAATCCAACACAATTGTTATTCTTCACATTACCAAACGTGAGAATCATTCACCCAGAGAAAATCTTGTTTTTTACAGCTTTAACTTGCTGGTCATCCAGTCCACTGATGCACTCAGTGGGTCATGCATGGCCTCTCCTGATTCAAATGTCATGTCACAGAAAAACAGAGCTGAATGTCAACAGCGTTCTGGAAACACCACAGATCACCTAACGACTGCTAAATAGCACCAAAAAAAGGAACAGTACTTTTGTACATTGTCTATTATAATAATGAGGCTAGTAGGTAATCAACTTACAGTCCTTTACCGTTATCATATCATATAGATCCCACCCTATAATTCCAATGATGGCCTCTGTTTCCCTAATCTCCACTACACAGAGCAAATCCAAGATTATAACTATCAAAAGCCATACAAAAGCAAAACACATTAGTACACTTTCTATTTCTTTTCTGCTAGACGTTAATGATAGAGGAAATTGTAGTTGATTCCATCTCACAACCAACCTGAAACCCAGACTGAATTATTCTGATTACAGCAGCTGGTTCAGTATCATCCTCATTTAAGCACTTTGTCCAGAAAAAGGCAGGATTAAATTATGTCCTACTTCGGACACATTATGGAACGACCTGGAAAAAGCTCTTAACACTGAGAAAGATGGAAGGAAAGAGAAGAAGATAAACAGTCTTCAACACCAACAAACTGGATACACCACTCAGTTACAGTGGTGACAGGTACGCTGCTGGAAGACCTAAAAAGGCCATGTCAGGGGCAGATTATCATGGAGAAAATCTATTTCGTGATCACTGAGAATCAACATTGACTTGATAGGACATCAGCCACCACAAATGGAGATATAAGCAGACAATGGTTCTCAAATGCTCATATACCAGTGCTACAGAGTAGCATATACCAAAGAATGAGAAAGACAACAGAGAATAGATGGAGGTTCAGCGGAGGCCCTGGGGCTGACTCTTACATCTGCCACAGTGATAGCTCTTGCAGCCAGCCAGAGATTTCTGCTCAAGTGGAACAGAATGCTCACTCCTGCTGTTGGGCAGAGCTTGGCCTCTTGATTTGTGATGCACCGCATGTATTCAGACCTCACATAAACATTTTGGAAAGTTATGATTTGTAAGAAGGCAGGCAATGAAACATAAAAAGAAATCCATAATTGCATCTTGTTCCGTGGAAAAGCTTCCAGTGTAATTTTAACATTTACTTTTAAAATCCACTAAAGCTAGATAGTACAGTGCTGCATTAAATGATAACATAATGCAGATTTAACTAAGAAGTAGCAGCCAGAAAAATTCTTCTCTACATTTTTAGTAGAGTGAATGACCTTGAGGTATTTGCCACTTTTACAAAGACGAAAGCAACAGATGGATGATGGGCCAGCAAAATAAATTATTTTAAAACACCAAAATAAAAAAGCAGATTTTGGAATTGGCAGAGAACAAAATATATGCCTTCACCCCAATGGCTCTGACTTTTAAATAAGTATCATTTGGTCTTTAATACGCTGATTTATGATCCCAATATCTAAAGAGAGTGATCTGTGTACTTTCCATTTGAGAGGAAAAAAGATGAGTTACTAAGTGACACAATTAATGTCGTGTATAGTGGTTGTAGTATTATACTGGCACCAGAGAAATCCAGGTTTTATTCTTTCCTCAGCCATACAGATTAGTTGACTTTGGGTCAACCAGACTCTCTCCGCCTAACTTACTCTGTGGGGATGTTGATGTTATCATGGGTATGGGTATAGGTGTGTGTACCAAATGACTCTCAGAGAAACAACCATATGAAAGACATGAAGTCCAGTCTATTACTGTTACTATCTGGGCTGGGTTTGACCTTGTTACTCCTGAAAAAGTAGAGAGTATTCTTAGAATTATCAGCCTACTATTTGTGGGTCCAATCCAGGTCCTTCTCCTTCGTTAATAAAGGCTCTCCATCTTTGAGACTTGTGGTTGAGTTCTGGCAATAGTGAATGCCTACTGCCAAAGCTAATAGTTCTGCCAATGGTTAAACAGTAGTTTCCCTCCCCCCAAGATACCATTGTTAGAAACCATTATTTGGGACAATTTTTGTTCTGTCTCAAATCTTCCTTTTCTAATGAAGGCTGCTGCAAAAGATGGTTGTACTGCAGCTTGAGAGGCTGAAACAGCACTTCTGTTAATCTCTCAGCAGTTTTAAAAACAATTGATCATATCTTTATAAACCATGTTTGTAGATTAAGGTTTGAATGCATAGCGTTTTGTTGGTTCTAATGATAATGCTAAATATTAATACTTTACACTGTTGGCCTCTTTCTTATTTTATGGCCTCTTTCATCCCTGTAGGATAGAATTCATCATGTTTTGTAGAGGTTGTAAAAGTTCATCAAAATATTTATAATTAAAAATAAAAATAAAAACCAGATAATCCCTCTGGTCCAGGTACCTTTCCTGGTTTAATATTTTTATATGGTAATTTCGGAAAGTTTCCTTATTGTTATAGGTTCATTCATATATTTTTCTCTGTTCCTCTTAAAACCTTGGAAATTTTTGTTTTACCACACTACCAGTTAATAGTTAATATTGCCTTCTTATACTTTTAGTATCTTTTCTTTTCATAATTTATATAGCAGCCACTTTCTTGGTTTGTTTGCAAATTCAGTTTTTTTTTGTTTTAGACAATTCATTTTTCTTTTATTTCTCTTACTGTTAACATAGATAACTTTTATTGTAATATCTTAATCTGTTCAGAAATAATTATCTTCTCCGGGGATTTCTTTAATTCTTTTTTCATTCACCACCATGCTGTAGAAAATAAACTCTTATAGAAACTTTACTTCTTTCCCAAATGATTCGCAAATCAGTGCCTTCACCTAAATTATATTCAATACTTTTTAAATTTCTTTTTACAATCCTCCACTATTTTTTTCTTTTGGAACAACATTTCATTCTGCCTCCATCTAAAGCAACTAGCTTTTCTTTTTAAACCAAAGTCACAGGATTATAATCCCAAAAAGTATTTGCTAGAGAAAGAAGTTAGCACCTATCCCCCCTCAGAGAGGAATGAAATATTTTAGAAAATATCAAAAAGGCAGAATATTATATTTCCCTGGATGAAAAATGGAGAAAAAGGCAAGAAGCAGACTCACTCTTAATAGACCCCACCTTCCTCAATAGCAGATTTCCTGCACTTAAGAGATAAAGAGATGGCTAGGTCTATTCATAAGCAAATACCATCACCCAAGATTCAACAAAGGTAGGATTAGCAACAGAACTCATGGCAACTAGGGAGATTACATCAAGATTCAACCAGGCCTGAGACAGCCTATAGAGTTAGCTAATACGCCTGCCCCATGGGAGTCTGACAGCCAGTCAAAGTGAACTTCTTACACAGGAACAGGAAGGTCTGGGGTGGAGCCCAACAGAGTGTATAAAAAACACCGGGACTCTCAGCAAGGCCCTTCTTTTCTTCTTCAACATCCTGAAGCATGTGATTGCCTTTATTCCCCAGGACCTCAAACCATGCACAGAAGAAAAAATCTGGGGAAAAATTCCCAAAAAAAGAAAATTCCCCAAAAAAAGATGGCGGCGCCCATGGAGCAGAACCGGCTCCGTGAAGTCACCAGTGGCCTACTACCTCCTCAGTAGAACCGATCTGAACCGGTAGGAGCCCACCTCTGATTACAAGTAGTCCTTGACTTATGATCACAATTGGGATCAGGATTTCCACTGCTGAACAAGGTAGTTTTAAAGTGAGTTATGCCCCATGCTGATCCCCATGCTCAAATCCTAGTCATGTGTCTGTGGATCGTAAGTTCAAGGACTGATTGTAAGTCATTTTATTTGGTGCCATTGTAATTTTGAATGGTCGCTAAATGAATGATTGTAATTGAGGACTACCTATATTTTTCAAACAATGAACAAGAAGCAAGATTAATAATTGGGGTCTGGAAACACACACACACACACACACACAATATAAAAATGTCAAGAACTGAAGAGATGACAGCTGGAATCAAAATGAGAGGATTGAATGTTTATAATTTCAAATATGTAGATAATACCACTTTTGTCAGCCAAAATTACAGGCAACTTAATTCATGATTAAAATAAAAGTGAAAAGTGAAAAATCCAGATTAATGTTACATATCAAGAAGACAAAGATAACATTAATAAACATGTTTATTGAATTTACAGTAGATGGCAAAGAACTGAAGGTAGCATTGTAGACAGTTTTATTTTCTTAGGAAAAAATGAGCAATGTGCTGGAGTAGTTAAGAAGAAATTAATCTTTAGGAGGAAGGGAATAACAAACTGAAGAATATTGCTATGACAACAAAGATCAGAATAGTGAAATGCTTTAATGTGCAAACTGAAAGCTGAACATTGATTAAGAGTGAAAGAAAGAAGATAGATACCCATGAATTATGGAGATGGTTCCTAAGAACACCATAGACTGCAAGAAAAACCAATCCATTGGTCTTGGATGAAATAAAGACAGGCTGCTCCCTCAAGGCAATGATCAGCAAGCAGATGCTAACATACTTTTAGGACATGAAAGGCAAGCAAATAATGGCCTAGAAAAGATTATTATAATTAAGCAAGACTGAGGGAAGAAAAACAAGGCAAAGACAACGGCAAGGTAGGTAGCTGAAATTTTTAAAAAATCAGTGTTGTTCTTGGAAAGCTTCAATTTACTATTAGAAACAAGTCAAGATGCTGAGAATTGTCCATGTAATCATCAGGAATCGGGTTCAGTACAATGACATCTAGTTAACTTTTGCTACTAAAACTTTTGTTAACCTGCTTAAATGCTAAATAAAGTCCAAAGGCAAGATATAAATTAAATGAATGTAATCAGAGCTGGGTTCCTACCGGTTCGGACCGGTTCTACCGAGTAGGTAGTAGGCCGCTGGTGACGAGGTGCACGAGGTGCGCCCATGCAGCACGGGAGGCAGCGAACCGGCGGTGAGGTAATTTAGAACCCACCCCTGAATGTAATACAGTAGACAGCACTAGACTTTCTTCTAAATTAAGACAGAATGCCTCATGACAACAATGCAATGTCATTTCCAAAGGTTCACTTGGAGATACGGTTACACATGTCCAGAGGTGGGTTCCTACCAGTTCAGACCATTTCTACCGAGTAAGTAGTAGGCCACTGGTGATGTCACGGAGCCGATTCTGGTCTGTGGACGCCACCATCTTTTTTTTGGGGGGGGGGAAACTTTTTTTGCATTTTTTTCCCACGTTTTTTTTCTTCTGCGCATGTGCAGAAGCCAAGTTTCTAGCACTGTGCATGCATCACCATCTTGTTTTTGGCCTTTTTTTGGAATTTTTCAGATTTTTTTCTACTGCGCATGCATACACCCACGAGGCGCGCACATGCAGCATGGGAGGGAACGAACCGGCGGCGAAGTAAGTTAGAACCCACCCCTGCACATATCAATTCAATTGTCAAACAGAAGATATTAACAACTTCGACTGATACACTTTGGAGGAACAAATGTTTTTACAAAATCATAAATTGTCTATTTGATACCCCATCCTTTTGCTAAAATACATCTGGGCCATAAAAATCAATCTTCATTTTAAATTACCATTTTAGAATCTGGGCTTTATTAAATCAGACCAGGAAAGACAGTATCTGAGTATGACAAAAAAGCATATACCCACCTTTTTTTTTTTCTTGAGGGAACAGGATGTTCCCTTAATTGCCTACAAGTTGAGTTTGTAAGACCCACATTTCAATTTCTTATTCTACACAACTTCAAACTTATTCAAAAAATATACAATAAGAATAATACTTTATTCTGAAGCAGTATGAACATATCTGAATCGGCTCTTCTTCTGATAGTCAGAAACATTATACAGAGCAGCCAGCTGTGGAGAGAGCACCCAAGTGAAAGCTCTTTGATTGACTTCAAGTTTCTAATTCAAATCTTTTATTATGGATATGAGATTTTTCAAGTCAGAGAAACTAGAGTTGGATTAAAGTAAAAACTTCATTTGCTAACATTCTCATTCATATTAAATGAGTTATATAGCCTTCTGCCTTCCAACTGTTCCCAACTTTCCGTTCAAATCTAGTTCACGCAATAACCAACATGTGCTGTAAGAGCTTAGTTCTCTTTTGCCCAGTGACATTGAAGTAGCTATTTTCTATCTTCCAGCATACTGTATTTAGTCAGTGAGGCTTCTCTATAATTGCTTTCATAACTGACCACCTCAGTATGTTCCCCAAAAAATTGTTAAAGGATAGCTTTTTTTTTCCTGCTCAAAATCCTTACCAAAACTGTGGCAGTCACTTTCTTCTTACCTTTCAATGACATTTACTTTTTCTTTCTCACCAATCTCACTTGAGCGATTTCAAATCTGATGCAGCTTTACTATTATGGGTTCATAAAGTTAGTTTCTTAGTATATTAGATGTAACATTTTAAATTATATGTCCCGAAGCAGGCAGATAGCATGAGGCACAGCAGACAGACATAAAAGCATCTGTGAGGAAAGATTGCATGAGGATAGGAAGCATTGAAACAACTCTGGCCATGTACCATATTTATCATCCATGTGCCCGTAATATCTTTTGAAGTAGTAAATCAATAACGTGGTTGTCTTTTAGCAATAATACAGTTTCTTACAGAGACAGAGGAATTTAAGGTGGATCATCCATTACAGAAGGACAAGAGTTTTATTGAGATGGCACTTAAAATGTGGAACTCCATCTAGGACTGGCCTATTTTGTGTTTGCGTCAAGTTCTAAGCATTTCAGGAAAGACACTGATCAACTGGTGTATGTTCAAAGGAAAACTATCAAAGTCATGAGAGGCCTGGACCAAAAAACAGGAGCCTGGACCAAAAAACAGGAGGAATGATTGGGGTATATTTAGTATGAAAGAGAGAAGTCCATGTGAAGATGTATTCTCAATCTTTCAGACAGTCTAAAGGACTGTCAAATAGAAGATTACACAAAATATTTTAGTGTGGTTCCAGAAGACCATGTAAGAAGCAATAGGTTTGAATTACAAGGAAACAGATTTCAATTAGACATCAATAACAACATCAATAATAAGACAGACTATCTTGAATGGTAGTGGATTCTCCTTCACTAATAGAAGCTATATAGCAAGCTGTCAGAGATCTTGCAATAATTTCCAGCAGTCTGTAGGCATTTGATTAGATAATGTCAAAAATCCCTTTTAGCCTGTCCTGGTCCTATGCAAGTGGATCTGGTACTGTAATCTACTTTCAATGGTACCTAAGAGGGATGATGGGGGATAAAGACTTAACCTGATCAATCTGAGCTGATCTTCAAGATATCACCAAGAGTTCATCTCAGTGGTAGAGAAATGAGTATTTGTGATGAAATGTGCAGCTGGATGGAAAAAAAGGGTTTGTGTCAGCAGTAACATCATGGTTTCCCAGGGAGGAGGTAATGCATTTCAGAAAGGCGTCCAAGACAAAGAACTGTGCAGTCCTGAACTGGATGGGGTGGGAAGAAAAGATTCAAGGTAGCCACAGACTTGAATTTTCCAGGTTAAAAGGTTATAACTTTAGTGTGGCAAGAGTCTGTCTATTAGGGACCAGCAAATGAAGAACTGGACTCAATTTGATCTACTGTGTCTTCTTTAAACTTAAGACCTGATAGTGTTGGAGCAGGGATGTCAAACTAGCGGCCAGCAGGCCAGATGCATCATGTGCTGGCCCACCCCTGGTTTAGCGCAGGAGGAAAGTCATGACAACAATGTGACACCACGAGTTTGGCACCCTTGTGTTAAGAGTATCATCTTAGCTAAAGTTCCAACAATGTCAAAGCTTGGTTTGTCATTGATTTAATATCTGGGAAACCCATCTAACCCTTCTACATGTATTTTGAACTGTACTTTGAAAATGCTTTCAGATGGCTTTCTTATGGCTTTTTTTAAAAAAATGCTGATTTTTTTTTCTCTTTTAATTGAGCTTATCATATTAATTTTTGCTGGTGATGTTTTCCTGATTGCAACTATATGTCAGCTATAAAAATATGGAATGCATAAGTCTAATAACAAATGACATTTTAATTTAGGATAGGATAGGATAGACCAGGGGTGTCAAACTGGATTTCTTCGAAGGCCAGATCAGCATTGTAATTGTCCTCCACAGGCCAGATGGGGGCAAGGGGAGAAATACGGGATGGATGGCAGATGGGATGGATGCTTCCTGCAGCACCCTGACAGCCAAAATGGGGCACTGAGGGCCATGCACTGCCTCCCCATGTTCCATTTAGCAGAGGACTGGCCCACGCTAGCAGAGCCACCATGGACCAGTCCTTTGCTATTTCCAGGTCATCCCTGCGGGCCAGATCTAAGCACCCTGCAGGCCGGATCTGGCCCACAGCCCTTGAGTTTGATTACCCCTGGGATCAACAGACAGATTCATAGTACCTCTTATAATCTTATCACTTTATAAACACTGCTTTTGTGTTTTGCCTTTTGTTCTTCTCTCTCTCCATTCTCCCTTTATGGAACAAAATGTGGAAGTCTATACAGATTTTAATTTATTTCCTGGGTCTGTAGTGTCCTATGCCTAAATGTGTTGGATTCATATGCTGTGTAATCAAAATGGATATCTCTGAATTTTATAAAATATTCTCTTAGGAACTTCTCCTCAGCAAGCATTAATGAAACGAATGAAAGAGCACTATATGCTTTTATAGTGGAACCTGGTCAGAAGTTCCCATTAGGCTACTAAATCAAAGATAAGAGATACCCAGCTAACAACAAATATTTGACTGAGGAGCCAGTAGAACTAGATAGCACAAATCTTTTTACCTGAATATGCCACCAGTCCTGTTTTTATTTTCCTATTTATCCTACATGCCTACTTAAATTCCTATGCAATTTTTTTGAGAATTTAGTAATGAAGCAGCATTTATAATGCTCTGATGTTTCTAGCAATTGCAGCTCTGTTGTGAAATTGCAGCTCTAACATGAAACATTATTCCAAAATATTCACACAGGTCAACAAAGATGCAAGCCTGCTCTCTTTGAGTGTTTTACCTATGCTGCCATCCTGTGACCAAAATTAGAAAATGCACAGCTAATACCCTACTAGTTGACATACCCCAAGCCTCAACAATTATTACTATATTCTTGCTTCTCAACTCATTACTGTCCTAAGGTCTTATCATTTATGGAGTATGGCTTGCAATGCTGACTACAAAACAGTCCTGTATAGTAGATGTGCATGTTTAACATGGGGGAAGGGAAACTGTTCTACCTCCCAAATATTTGCAAAGATATATGGCCTGAAGGAGAGTTCCAAGGCTGAAAACATCCAGGCTCCTCCTTAACTCCTGTGGAGGCTACTGCACTGCAGTAATAAAATTCCGGCTTGTTTACTAAATTATGCATCATACCTTTAGGTCTAATTCTTCACTTCCTATGTTGAACTGAACTGAACTGAACTGAAACACTGCCAGCAAAGCAGCCATAAGAAAAACTAAGTTCCAAGCTGAAAGAAAAGTGGCTTGGCATAGGCTGGTTTCAAGCCCAGCCATCCTTGGTGATTGCCCACCCCCCACTGCATCCCCCATGGAATCAAGGGAACCAAGAGAAGGGGGAAAAATTTCCACAAGCTTATGTTATTCTAAGCACAGATCTGATCCTAAAGCTCTGCAAGAAAAAAGGATCTCAAGATTCAATAAATTCCATTTTCATCTCCATTCTGCCATAGAAAATGTTATTTTCAGGACTATCACAAGCTACCAGTGAGAAGACATGTAGATGGCAGTAGTTACAGATCTTTTGAACTTTCCACCAGCATAGCAACTGGGGCTTAACAACTGGTTGCGAATCTAGTGGAGGCTTTTTGATTCCAGTCTAAATGGGGAGACATCTCAATTCCACCCTGTCCCCATCAAAATTAGCCATGTGAACGGCTTAGGCTTGCTCTATAAGCCCTTGCAAGTGCATTATTTCTTCCCTTCCAATTGAACTATTCAAGGGAAATATACAAACACAGAGACACTCAAAGAATTCTGAAGCCAAAATAGTCTATATTTTTGATCCAGTATGAGGAGAAAAAACAAGAACATGATCCAAATGTAGAATTTTCAACAGTTTTTCTTGAAAGTCTATCTCCATAAAAGTGTCAGTATAACTATGTTCAAAGACAGCTCTATTCAGCTGTTACAATAATTATAAAGATTATAACTAAAATATAGTCATAAATAATTTTATAATTATAATTAAATGCTAATAAAGCATTTAAAAGCTCCTTTTTCAATGAAAACCAATCCTCATAATAGCACCATAGAAAGAAACACCATGGGGGCAAATAAACTTGTCCTCTTATGGTTTCTGACACATGAAAAAAAACGATATTATAATCCTCTTTAAGACATATAATCTGCTTCAATCACCATCTCAGTTGGATCTACACCCCTACTGACAATGGTCAATGCTCCCAATTTTTTCGATTCCTCATCCTCAGTCAGGCGCTACCATAAGCCAATATGATACAAGAAATAAAACCAAATTAGCCGTCTGACAAGAAAATGTGTCCAAACTGAGAAAATAGCTTACAAAGAAGCAGCAACCAAGTACAATTTATATACCATACAAACAGGAAACTCTAATTTATTATCCCTCAAAACGATTCTATAGAGCACTGCACACCAGAACTAGACACAAGAAGTTTTTTCCTGAATGCCATCACTCTGCTAAACAAATAATTCCCTCAACACTGTCAAACTAATTACTAAGCCTGCACTACTATTAAACTTCTCATCGTTCCTATCACCCATCTCCTCCCACTAATGACTGTATGACTGTAACTTTGTTGCTTGTATCCTTACGA
>JANHFT010007649.1:343564-357582 GCA_032467955.1 Pseudoxenodon macrops | reverse complement strand
GTCCGGATATTGCCTCCACCTGGAGCCATTAAAGGTAGCTGACTGTTCGCAATGCCTCGTGTCTTCCTTACTCACGCAATCTAATAGTCAGAACCTGCTTAAACTCACCTCTGCTCCATATGTTAATATTCCTGTTGGCAATAGGGAAGAATAGATGGAAATATAAAGGAACAGCAGCTTTTATAATCATACGTTTTCCAAATACATTCCCTTCCCTTCTTTCAGTGGCATACTTTTTTGGATTTAACTTTTACAAACATCATTTGTGTGTGTGTGTGTTTGTGTGCAGCAGTATGTATGTGCAGATTCACCGAATCTGTTCTGTTTGAGCTTGCAAAACCATGGCAGAATTGTTCTACATCTTTTTTTGAGGGATAGTATTACATTATCCAAGTAACAGGGGAGATGAAGGAATTGGGCACCAATACATTCAGACAGAAGTGAGAGATGAGATGTATGCAAGGGAGATCACAAAGAAGAAAGTTTTATTTGTCAAAGTGAGAAATAAACAGAGCATGAACTAGGGTTTTAGTTGAATGGACAGAGAAAATAGGCAAATTATTGCTGTGTTTTGCAAAAGGCAATGATGTGACTTGATTTGTGAGAATGTGCTGAATCAAGCTGAGAACTGAATTTTGCACATGATTGTGGTTGCACCTGATTGACTGGCTCAAGGCTGCAATGGCAACACAGTGGACCTTCTTGTGGTTGCCACCCACCTCATGGCTATGTGAAAAGCTTCTCGCAGTGAGACTAATCTGTAAGAAATACAAGTTTGGGAACCTATATTTTGGGTGGGGGGAAGGAAAAGTTTTAATTGCCAAGTTTGATCCAGACTTATTCAAAACCCCAAACCAGCTGTGGAATTTGGGAGTACATCTGGCTTTAAATCTCTTTCCGAAAACCACTTGTTTTTCTTGTTCCCAGATTATAGTGATAGCTTTCATATGGTTGGATGACATGTGTGGTATCTTTCAGCTTGTTCAAAAAGCACTTTCATAAAAAAGATATTGGGTTTTTAATTCCCTAGAGAGAAAGTTTTGGTTTGTAATATGTGAATATAACAGGTTAGAAAGTAGGGGGTTAGGACTAAGGTTAGAAATTAGAGGTGTGCATGAGATTCAACTAATTCCTGAGTTGAACTGAGCCCCTTTGGACCAATTGTGTTCGTCTATGAGATAAAGTAGGATCTCCTTGAAATGGAGGAGAACAGAAATTGGGCTCTTATGAGGATTTGTAAGTAATCTCAACTGAGACAAAGACAAGGTTCTAACTGTGTTAAAAAAAGATTGTGAAAAGCATGGAGGAACTGAAGCCTTCAGAGCAGCTGAAACTCAACTGAAAAAGCTTAGCGCAAACATGGAATCAGTGGAAACCCAAATTCAGATCTGGATCTGTGTGTAGATCCATAACTAACATTGCATTTCCCTGCATTGCCAGAGAGTCACTATAAAAGACCATTAATCAGGGACAGGAATGTTGTATCAATGAAACTCAGAGTTCAGGAACGGATTATCAAGAGAGGTAAATTAAACTCTTACAAACGCCACCAAATTGCAATGATAGACAAAATCTCTAAACAAAAATTCAGATGATTACTAGAGAATAAAAAATAGTCAGGGAAATCTACAAATGCCAGACACAATGCAGTCCTGATAGCCTGGATTGCTAGTTCATTATGTTGGGTGCTTGCTGCCTACCTTTGGTGCACCAGGGGGGGGAAAGTAGTTTTATACCAGCTCACTAGCAGCACTCAAGTTGCTGGCTCTTCCAGGTTTTGCTTCACCTCATGTTCATTGCCTTGCATCCAGCCAGTTCCAGTACCGCTTCTGCTCTCTTGCACACATGAACGCAGCTAGGTTTTCCCCACCAAAGTGTTACCTATTTATCTACTTGCAATATTGCATACTTCTGAACTCCTGGGTGGGCAGGAGCTGAGGAATGGTTGACAGGAGCTCATTCTATCTCACGGAGCTGGGCTTGAACTGCCAGAATGCGGACCATTGCTGGCTGGCAGTTCCAACATTATTAAGTCACTGTGCCACCATTCCAAATAGCAGCAACAAATAACAGCTATAACCAAGAAGATATGAAGATCAAATGGCACATTATAGGCACAATCCCCAATCTCCAATTTCAGTTAAATCAGAAATGTTTCCATCAATCCATCCGTGGAGAGATTGCAGTCAACCATTAAACCAAAGAATCAGTGCACTTCCGGGTGCAGGTATGGCATAATCCAAATACAACAAGAATGCAGCTTCGATAAAAAGAAAGTGGATGAGAATGAAAAAGAAGCTGAAATGAAAGAGCTTGTACTAACAGCAGAAATAGTACAGAAAAGAGCAGAGAAGATCAACCAGGTAACGATAAAGTGCATGGTTTTTGATTGAAACATCTGAGTAATCCAGAGCCACTCATTGCCAAGCAATTTAACAACATACTACAAAGGAGGTGAAACTGAACATTGGTTAACATCTGGAAAAACCTACCTGATAATGAAAGATCCAGCAAAAGAGACTGCCCAGGCAACTACAGTCCAATTACCTGCTTACCAACATCTTCTAAATTGCTAACTGGTGTGGTAGTACATGCAGTCTACCAACATCTAGTTGAAAACAAGCTCTTTTCACCTGAGTGGAAAGGAAACTGTTCACACAGCAGAGGAACAGAAAGATGAGCTCCTAATTGACAAGATGATTTTGGAAAACAGCAGCTGAAGTCAAGTGCCTAAAAATAAGAGGAATCAGTAGAAACATCATAAGCTTTGTGCAAAGCTCAAAAGCACCATGGAAAATACAGATGTTGGTCAATGGCCATAGATTGGGAGAGGTTAATAACAAGAGAGAAATCTCGAAGGTGCCAAAGTCAAATAGACTTTCTTGGTTTTTTCCTTGAAAACATTTTGCTTCTCATCCAAGAAACCTGTTCAGAAGTGCAGAAGTTTCTTGGATGAGAAACAAAATGTTTTCAAGGAAAAAACCAAGAAAGTCCAGTTGCCTTTTGAAATGCACCTTTAGGACAACCATGACCTGGATGACTTAAAATCTCCATAGACATCAAGAAAGGAATCTTTTGAAGAGACTCACTATCACTACTACTGTTTATGATTGCACTGATTCCTCTACCAGGAATCAACAATACTAAACAAATCAGGGCATGGTTATAAAACATCAACAAAGTCTTTTTGGCTATCACCCCTCTTTTATACAGATGATTTAAAGCTATAAGGAATAACACTATCTGAAATAGAATTGCTGTTCAACATTGTCCATATATACAGCCAAGATACTGCAATAGCATTTGGAGTGGACAGATGTGCCATCATCAACAGGGGAAAAATACTCAAAAGGAATCAAGATGTCCTATGGAAATAATATCAAGGGTCTAGATTAACACAATTATTACAAATAACTGGACATCCTTCAAGATAGCAACATCAATCACAACGAAGTCAAGAAGATGTTTGAATACATCATGAGAGTGAAGAAGACCTTAAAGTCTAAACTCAGTGAAGGAAATATCATCAAGGCAATTAACACCTGGGTAATTTCAGATAGGCAGCTGGAATAGTGGACCAGACTCAAGCAGAACTAAAAGCTCTGGATAGGAAGGCCAGAAACAATAACAATGAAACATTCCTTTCATTCACACAGAGATGTTGACAGACTACTTACCAAGGAAAATAGGTGGGTGTGTAATGTTGCAGGAATACCAGACAGTTGACCTTGAGGGACAAGAGAAAGAGATGCTACTACTACTAGGGAACAATCAGATTAAAGGGGTAGGAGTCTGAAACTGCTTAAGGGCAAAGAAAGAAATATAAAAGGGATCTCCACTAATGTATCAGGCTGTTAAAAGTGATGGCAGGAGATTTGTATTTTCAGACTTGCAAGGCTCTATTAATATAGCCTGACAATAAAGTAGAATTGGTTCATCTGGTTGTGTTTCCTGTGTGCTTTACCTAGGAGGGATGACAGGAAGGGAAGGAAGTTTCAGAAGTAAATGGGAAAAAAGGGAAATAAAATTAAAGAGTTGGCAGAAAGATAAAAGGGGAGAATCTCCTGTAACCTCTGGCTTCTGCTATGCTCCCACAGTTTACCTCCTGCCTTTAGCAGAAGCATGTTCCCTATTTCTGCCCTATCATTTTTTGGCTCGTAGCAATGATGTATAGCATAATCTCATGAATCAGAGAGCTATGAGAGCAGTATTAGTTTATGGCTCCTTATCACGTGTAAGAAACTTTTTGGGTGTCTCTCATCCTGAAGCAGGAAATGTATCAATGGGTACATTAAACATATCATCTGCAATTCAGGTTTCTGTAAGGATGTGACTGAGTCTTTCATTTCTAACTGCAACAGGAAGATTTCTGATTTCTCAGGACTCTTTTTCTTTCATAACTTTGCCAAGGTTATGATTCCTAATTAGTCCCTAGAAGCCATAGATAAAAATCTGTCTCTGTTTTAATGTTACCAGCCTAGGTTGATATATAGTTTCTTTTCCAATGGTAGACTTATACTGGGGAGATCAGTGAAACTCCCCAGAACCAGGTTCAAGCAAGAACTCTGAGCTTTTAAGCTTCTATGCAATGTAAAAAAAAACAAAAATGATATCAGTATTGCTCCTATTGCTTGACCATCTGCAGAGCTTTACATAAGCCATCACTCCTGATGCCCAGCCTTAAAAAAAAAACTTAAAATAAGTTGTCTGCTTGCTTTTGTTTGCCCTATAGAAGCACCACTTTTTTTTAAAAAAGAGAACCTTTCCTCTCCCACAGACATTTCTCAGAGGTGAAGGAGAGGTATAGCAGACAGGATCCCCCATCGAGATGAGATGTATAGAACAGGAACTTGGAATTAACACATACAGACTGTAATTACAACTTCAGGCTGGTGACATCTCCAGAAGTGTATTTTTTTAAAAACGAACTAAATTGATGGCTTACAGGACTTCATTTTTCCCCTCTGTGAGATGATTATAGGTGTTGTGAGAGATTGGTGGTGGCCAGATAGATATATAGATTTTTTGAAAACTTCCCTTCCTTTCCCTACCCCTTCCCTTCCCCTTTTGTTTTCTTACACTTAGCATCAATGGTGGGCTGCTGCCGGTTCGGACCAGTTTTGGCGAACAGGTAGTGCCTACGCTTCAGCTGGCCCCACCCACCTGCCCCCGCCCTATCCCTGTCCTATATTTCCTTCTTTCTGGCTGAGCTGATTCGTGTGGCACAGCTGATTTCCATGCCTCTGCTGTTCTACTTACCGGAACTGCCTTAGAAAGTAAGCAGCTGAGCTTGAAATTGCTGTATTTTGAACGCTACGGGCAAGCGCATTAGTTGCGCGCGCGATTACTGGACGGGTTGTTAAACTGGTTGCAACCCATCACTGCCTAGCATTGTTTACCCACACCTAGTCAATGATAGTCCATGGTCATGAAAACTTTGCCATGCAAAAATGGAAGAATATTTGCCAAGAAAATACCAGGGCAAGGTACTGTATATATGTGCGGACATTATGACAAAAACATTGACTTTGACATCGAGAGGCCTGAGCTGACTGGCAGGAATTTGGGCTGCTGAAAGGAACCACTGAAAGGAAAACGAAGGCCTCAAAATTCAGATCTGTATTAATATTTTCCACACTCAGACTTCCGGGTGCAATGGGATCTCGGACCATCTCTAGAATAATTTTCTTCCCAGTTACTGCTGTCCCTAATGCAGGCGAGGACATTAGTGCCGAGACGGGGAAAAATTTGATTTTAATGCAAGTCCCAGTAATCAGCTATTTGTGATAGAATTTTCTCTGTCCTGGTCTCCAAGGGATGAGAAGCAAGCAGAGAGGGAAGCAGGGTCAGAAATTAGTATGCAGAAATATCTGATCAGCCAAAGTAATTTTCTTTAATAATCGTATTCATACTGGCTGCTCTTCGCTCACTAGAAGAATTAAGTATTTAATAGTAATATATTTCATCTGGCAGCAGTTCCGTTTCGTTAGGAGCTGTGATGCCTCGTTGGGGTGGAGGGAAGGAGGAAGGGAGGGAGAATGGGTAGGTGGGTGGCTGGATAGGTGGGGTGAGGAAGAGAGAAACTGGAATGAGAAGATCTAACCTGAGAACAAAGCTGTTGTTAATAAGAATAGAATATCTATCAGTGCACCAAATAGACACAAAATCTATTTCTGACCAAATGGGGAAAGGTTTGTATTATTCTTTAACTGGAAATATATGTGCTTGGTTCAGACTATCTGTATTAGCATTCTGCTTCTTAAAATTCTTGAAGATCTTTGGTTGAATATTTTAATATTTTAAAAATGGGTACTGGGATAATGATTAAAATGTACAGTTTTGACCTCTCAGTATGAAAATGCAGCTGCTGGGTAATAGAAAAACTCAAGTTGAGCTTGATTTCATGGTCATGTCTATGCAATTTTCTTGGCAATAATCCTATAGAAGTGGTTCACCATCGCCTTCTTTCAGAATGTTTTTCCGACTCCCCAATCTACCCTACAACCCAAGGATTTCTGTAGCCTCTAATGGATCCCACTGCGTAGTTTTTCAGAAACAGCCAAGCTGACCTGCCACCTAGCAGACTGCTGGGATTCAGAGAATGCATAAATCATGGTTAATATTCCCCAAAATGTTTAGCATGCCATGCCATGGGAATGTGACATTCATTAGACTTATTGTTGCCATGCCAGGCTCACAGAGTAGGCTTACCCAGGAAACTCCTAAGATATACGCACTATATACGCATTGACATGTTGCATTACCCGCCAGTTTGATGCTTTGGTTGTTTCTGAGATTGCAAGAAGAAGGGAAAAGAACTTAACTGTAGCTATTTTTCTCTTGGTAATTGTTGTAAAGGTCATAAACACCTCCCTCTTCAAAGCCTTCTTCAAATTGAGCTTGACTCCTGGTGATTTCCTGGCCATGACTCCTTAAAGTGTTTGACAGGATTGTGGAAGTGATTTGGCACTACCTTTTTCTAAGATGGCTTCTCAACTTCACAGTCAAGCTTATTATCCCAATATTCCAGGTCTCCCATTCAAATATAGGTAGTCCTCAACTTATAACAGTTCACTTAGTGACTGTTCAAAGTTGCATCGGCACTGAAAAAAGCGACTTATGACCATTTTTCACACTTACAACCATTGCGTGATCATGTGGTCAAAATTCAGACACTTGACTCATATTTATGACAGTTGCAATGTCTTTTACTAACTTAACAACAGCAGCAATTCATTTAACAACTGTGGCAAGAAAGGCCATCAAATGGAGCAAAATTCACTTAACAAATGTCTCACTTAGCAAGAGAAATTTGGGCTCAATTGTGGTCGTAAGTTGAGAACTACCTGTATTACCAGGCTAGGACCTCCCTTAACTTCCAAGCAAGCCCAGGTAAGGGCTCCTCAGCTCCTATCATCTGCTGAGGCCAGAGGTGGATTGCTGCCAAAAAAAGCAGAAAACCTGATGGAAGAAATGCACATTTTTAATGAATCTAACAAACACTCTGAGATTTTTGTTGCTTTATCTTATGTGTGTCCACTGATGATTTCTTGAGAGATGTTTTTAGTGGCACTGAAATGTCAATTTTATAACAACAGCAACAAAATCATAAAAACAGCCAAACCAATTGTCATTTCCTGATCTATTTTCTTCCAGGTGTGATGGGAATGAAAGGAATAGAGAACATCATGCTGGTATCCGAGTTCTGCTTGGACACGAACAATTGAAAACAAGTAGAAGAAATGTTTTACTGAGCTACCAGAATCTGTCTCTAGTGTTTTATTAAACGATGTAAGATTCAAGACTACTAAAATTTACTGTTACCATATAAGCAGACAACACCAATGCAGTTTTAAACAGTACTAGACCAGCCAACTACTAAACTTGATAGGTAAGTATGACTTATACAAAGTATTTGAGCTTCAGTTCCAGTATCTGTCCTTCCAAAGAACATTCAGGGTTGATTTCCTTTAGGATTGACTGATTTCATCTCCCTGCAGTCTAAGGAACTCTCAGGAATCTTCCTCAGCACCACAATTCGAAAGCATCAACTCTTTTGGCATTCAGCCTTCCTTATGGTCCAACTCTCACGGCCATATATTACTACTGGCAAAACCATAGCTTTGACTATATGGGCTTTTGTTGGCAAGGTGATGTTTCTGCTTCTTAATATGCTGTCTAGGTTTGCCTTTAGCTTTCCTCCCGAGAAGCAAGCACATTTCATGGTTGTGGTCACCATCTGCAGTGATTTTGGAGACCAAGAAAATAAGATGTGTCAGCATGATCTTAGTTTTTTTAAATGTTGATTTTCAATATGTTGGTATCAGGGGTGGGTTCCAGATATTTTTGATGCCGGTTCACTCAGGGTTGCTCTGCATGTGCGCGCGTGCACACATATGCAGCAATCAAAAACTAGCTTCTGCACATGTGCAGAAGCAAAATCCAAGATGGCAGTGCCCACGGAGACACCAATGGGACCAGCTCTGTGATGTCATTCTATAGAACCGGATAGAACTGGTAGGAATCCACCTCTGGTTGGTATACAGGTAGTCTCCAGCTTATGACCACAACTGAGCCCAAAGTTTCTGCTGTTAAGTGCAACATTTGTTAAGCGAATTTCCTGCAATTGTTAAGTGTACATAGTTATTAAGTGAATCTGGCTTCTCCATTGACTTTGCTTGTCAGAAGGTCACGAAAGGTGATCACATGACCCTGGGATACTGCAACTGGTATAAATATGAGTCAGTTGCAAGCATCTAAATTTTGATCACGTGACCATGGGGATGCTGCAACAGGCATAAGTGTGAAAAATGATCAGAAGTCACTTTTTTCAGTGCCATTGTAAGTTTGAATGGTCACTAAATGAACTGTTGTAAATCAAGGACTCCCTGCATTGTGTTATGAATGGGCTGCAGTAATCATAATAATTGCTTATTGTTAGGGCAGCAAAATGTTTTATGCATCTCTTTGCTAGTGGTTACACTAGTGAATTACACTAGTGGTTAGTGAATTTTTATATCCCAGATGCTCCAGATACCTCAGATACAGTGTGTGAATGTTTTCAGACTTTGAATGTTGTATGAATGGTTCTGGTAAGAGTTATTTGTCACTTTGAGTCATTGCAAATGCTTGTAAAAGGTATATCTGCAAACTGCTTCACTGGAGATGAGTGGAATAAAAATATAACTGAGTTGACTTTTGCAACCAATCAAGAAGGCATGTTCTGTTAGAGAGACAGTTTTATTCCAGCTATCCTACATCTTCAGCATTTTTTCTTGAAGGACTGGCTAAGCTGAGCAATTGCTTCCATTCTATTATCTGAGTTCACATTATATGTCTGGTCACTCTTACTCAAAACAAACCCTAACTGCCTGGCTGACTGGGTCCCCCACCCACCCAAGACCCACTTAGACAAGTAATGCAATCACCAACATAGTGTAATAATTATATTCAGGATTGCAGACTTTGCCTAGAATGAAGACTGAATTGTGTACTGGCGTAGGCTGAAAAGCACACTATAAAGCAACTCGCTCTGCTTCTGAGGATGCCAGCTGCACCTGCTTGCAAAGCATCAGGAAAACGAGTCCATGGCCTTCAGCCCAAAAGCTCATTTACTACTTGGAACACCAAATTAATTTGTGCTTGGATTTAGTCTACAAACTAAATGTGATTTAATATTTAGGTTTAGTTTAAGTTTGTATTTAAGTTTGTGATTTAGCCAAGATCCTTGCAGGGCATACTGAATTACAAACCAATTGCCCATATTTTAGCCTAGTTTGTGGTGTGAACCAAAGGTGACTGGGTTGTTTGAACCCCATGCTTAATGTTTCATGAGAAACCTAGTGTAGCATGCAGGTTGAGTAAACTCTGGTTTAAGTTAGCCATGGGCAATACACTTGTGCGCCTGAGTAGTAAGTAGCAGGAAAACACAGCTTTTGTTGTTGGATGGGTAAACAAGACTCAGACTTCAGATCTGCCTCTATCATGTAGTTTAGAAGTGCTAAAAACCCTATTGTAAATTGGCAGATACGTTAACCACTCATATTTATTTTGGAGTTTTTCACATCCCATTCTATTATTTTAATGACTTTTTTCTACTTTGCACAATTACGAAATGGATTTCCTAATTTCTCTCCTAGTTTTACAATTAGTACTCATTATATGAAGTGAGAATTTAATCCACTAGGAGCTAATAATTGTTTTTGAATTAATGTCTCTGAACTATGCATCTGCCCTAATTTCTCTGTGTTCATGTCCTAAGTCTTCATTTTGATGGAAAGTCCTTGATATTAATAACCAGCTTCAAAATTCCAAAGAAAAATAACCAATGAATGGTAGCATCA
The DNA here is from genome assembly GCA_032467955.1 of Pseudoxenodon macrops. Classification (NCBI taxonomy): domain Eukaryota; kingdom Metazoa; phylum Chordata; class Lepidosauria; order Squamata; family Pseudoxenodontidae; genus Pseudoxenodon; species Pseudoxenodon macrops. Next base: position 347,239 of record JANHFT010007649.1, on the reverse strand, counting down.
TAAATATTTTGTTATGTAAATAGCTCTTATGCAAAAAATGTTTTTTTTTGCAAAGGAGGTCAAGTTGCTTTCTTCCTGTCAGTGTTAAGTAGTGGTAAGGGTTGGAGTCAGTGAAGGGGGAGGGATTCTTTCTCCAAAACTGCTGTTTGCATTTCAAAGAAAACTGCCATGGGTGCCCATGGAGGCTATTCTTGAAATGCAAATAGGAGTGGGAAACCTTTTCAGGATTGCAATGGAAAAGGAAACATTGCAGTCTTCACCCTAACCACAGATACCTGAGCCTACCCATATTTTACAGTAGCTGTAGATACTATTGATCAAACAATAGTAATATGCATGCATATTTAATTGCATTAATGTTACATCTAATTTGGCCATAAGGGTTTGCTGATAGTTTCTCTCAGAGATATTTATTCATTTGATTTCTACCTGATCTCTCTGCTAAGATGTTCAGGATGACAATATGAGATGCCTCTTTTCTTCTTCTCCTTATAGTAATTCCAATGACACAAGATCACCTGGGTGAAATGGTCTGGCTGATACCTTAACATTACCCTGCATTTGCAAGGATGTCCGATCATAGCCCATTCAAAAGCCTTGTTGGAAACATCTAGAGACCCTTTTAAAAAGGGAGAGAGCATATTTGTTTGTTATACAACTTATTACATTGATTTCTCTGTCTTTACACTAACCTTTTGTTTAAGGTAATTAGAACTGTAAGTAATATGACCCATAAGGGTTTACCAACAAAGTAGGTTTACAGGTGAGATGACAACACTTAGTCTTCTGTTCAATGCAGAAAAATGCATCATTCTCCTTTATTTCTGATTTCTCCTTCACTTTCTCTTAGAAACTGCATCCTAGAATATTTGCAAGAGATTACTTTCCTCCCATTAGTATTCAAAGTTCCCCATAAAATCTTCTTTTCCCACAAAACATTTTGTTTACGCACTTATTCTCATTTGTTGTTGTTACTCAGAGTCTGTATACATCACACACATAAACACTGTACGTATAAGATATTCTAGAATGCATCACCACAGTACCTCCTTTTCTTGAATTGGCAATCTCTAGATATATTGGAGATACAAATCTCAGTATTCTCAGCTAGCATAATACCCATTGTGGGTTATTTGGAGAGTACCAGGATGGAGAAAGCTTGGTTTGAGATTAGTTGGGTAAGGGTTTGGAATAGCCTGCTTAGACCATCCGTCAGATTGCTTGAATATGGATACGGATGTGCTCTGTGCCTGTGTTCTGTGTGTTGGGTTATTTCTTAGCACAGTTCTATCATTTTTCTGAAAGAACACAAACTCTGTATCCAAAATTAATCCAGCAGATTGGAGGGAGATATCTCAGGAAAAAGGCATAAAAAGTGAAGCAGAAGAGAGCAAACAATAACAAACAAGTTGTTATTTAATAATTTGATTAGTGCTACGAGGGAATGACAGAGCCGACCGCAATTCCATTTCTGTCCTTTCATCCAGCAACACCTGGAAGTAGGTTGAGTATGGTGAGAAGATGGAATCAAGTTGGCTGCCTTCCCATCAGAGTAATAAAACAGGAAAAATATAGCCATATGTACTGTTGGCAGAAGCAGAAGAAAACTTATAATGCACCCAGTGGTGACAGCTGGCAGATCCCAGCTTTCTTAAAATGCAGCAAAAGACTAATGCTCTCTCTAAAGAAGGAGTTTCAAAATGAGATTAAAAATGAGACTCACCCCACTGTACTCTTATCTATTTATAAGAACCCCTATTAGACCTGCCAAACACTTCAGAAAGCAGCAGTTAGGTATTATGAGGGCAGATAGCTCAGCAGAAGCTAAGTATCCAGAGCAGTGGTGAAATCTAATTTTGTTTTACCACTGGTTCTGTGGGCATGGCTTGGTGGGCTTGGTGTGGCTTGGTGGGCATGGCGGGGGAAGGACATTGCAAAATCTCCATTCCCACCCCACTCTGGGGCCAGCCAGAGGCGGTATTTGCCGGTTCCCTGAACTACTCAAAATGTATGCTACTGGTTCTACAGAACCTGTCAGAACCTGCTAGATTTCACCCCTGATCCAGAGTCACCTGAAACTGAAGCCAGAAATGCCATGAAGAATAGTGCCCAGCAACTGGATGGAAGGGGGCAGGTCCAAAGCAGGCAAATTACCAACAACTACAGGATAGATCCCACTCTGACTGCATCCACAGCCATACTTTAGCATAATGGATTATATCCATGACAAAAAAAATTGGAACAGCTACAGGTGACTGTAAGTTATTTCTGCTATGGATGGCAATAAAATAAAAGCAGGATTACGAGGACATGTCATGAAGAATGGATACTTGGGCTTCTACATACAGAAGTAGGAGGTGGTTAGGATGAGCTTTAAGATAATTTTGAACTTCTGCAGATTTGAAGTTTCCAAAACCTTCCTATGAATGCCTTCATTTTTTATACAGGTGATGTTCTAGCTACATAGTAGCATTTAAGGAACTGAATTGTCTATAAATCTCTTTTAGCTTTCCCCAACCTGTGCTAGAATATTAAAATGGCCACACAAGTTTGGAAGTATGGGATTGTGATCTCAGTGGGGAGGGAGTTGATTGTAAAAACTTCATTTCTTTGACTAAATTCTGTGGAATTTGCAACAAGAAACAGTGGCTAAGTGCTTTGGGGCATGATTCTATATATACCATTCTGTTTGTCCTCCGGTTTGATTATTCTCCCCCAACTGTTAATTTCCTGTCTTCATACATAATGCCCCAAAGCTTTCTAATATCTCCTTCTTAAATGTGGATGGATAATTTAAAGACCAGTCTTCTGAGTGACTAGCAGACTATATGATTATTGGGCAAGATGAAAAATAATATTTTAATTTGCATAATTTATACAAATTAAATAAAGATTCTGTCTTTGATGAACAGTACTGCTGAAGTATTAAAAATATTCATTACATTGAGTTCTCATCAACAAATCTGTGTTCAAAATTTATAGTATGCCTGCTTGCTAGGAATTGTCATAGAGGTCACATGGTATTGTTTGCCTCTCCTGATTGGACATTTACTCTAGTAGTATTTTGTCTCCATCTGGTGGTAGCTTTTTCTGTCTAATGTGACTGGTCAAAATCAGCAGAAAATCATACACTACCATAATGTATAGTTATAGGACAATGGAAGAAAATTTAAAGCTAGGAACAATCACTAAAAATGAGAGTTACTCTTGAAATGTTCCTCAAAACAGAGTTTGGGCAGAAGTTTATGTTGTTTATAATTCTGAAGAATCCTTGCTTTGATTTCATCAGAGAACACTTTCATTTTCACCAAACATGAACAACACCAGTGACATCACTTCCAGAATTCCAAATGCATTGGGCAATATAGATTTTTGGATACTGTACTGCCAAGGCATCTCCCCCTTCCAGTTCTTCATTGAAATCTTTCTTTGAAGGTCATCATGGCAAAGATGAAGATTCAGGATTGCATTAAAAATATGAGTAGAGCCAAAGTTTTTCCAGAAGTTTGCCCTCACCCCACTCTAGTATTTTGGGAAAGTTACGGTCTATTTTTTTCTTTTTTCCCACTAAAAAAAAACAAAAACCTGGAATGAGTACTATATTAAGACTTATGTAAAATGTGTTTCTCAAAAGATGGAGAGTAGAGGAAGCAGCTGTCCCTTCCTGATGTGCGG